>VDFB02125817.1:0-16103 GCA_007258455.2 Sequoia sempervirens
CTTTGGTCAACCCAACAGATTATTAATTATGGCAAACAAAATGAGGTGAGGTTAATACTTTCTTTTATCTTCGTAGCAAAACAATTGGAAGGACAACTTCTTCTGTACCCATATGTTTGTGTCTAGGAAGATTATTGATATATGCGTTAAACAGCTATTTAAAAAAGAGAGTCTCGCTAGTCCTTTCCCAGTCAAATTGACTTAACTACTTACCTATTTACTCTGTATGTGTTTGAACAGCCAATGATTTTTTTGTATTTAATAAGAGTCTGAATTTCTTATTCTTATTTTCAGAAAAGAAATGGCATTCGAGGAATTATGGATACCGCAATTGATAATGGAGAGTTCTGGCCATATAGGGTATGTTTGTCTGTGTTTTCCGTTTCTCTACTAATTTCATTGTTTGTATAAGTTATCTGCATTATGTAGTTTTTCTGAATATTTCATATTTTCCGTATTCAGAGCTCAAAGGTCTTATAGTGTAGGAAAGAGGCTGATTAATTAGTGAGTTTATTAAGTTTCATGGTTGTTGCTCGCAGGACCCTAATATAAGTTCAGAAATTTTGTTGCTCAGACCCCATTTAGTTGGACTAAAGCTTTTGGTGACTAGAGGAGATTATCTTAATCGAGTAATCGGTGAAGTATCAAGAGAGCTGCTCTGGCTTCGCTGGTACGGTATCAGGCAAAGAAATCTTCCGGCACGGCTTTCACTGAAAAATTTAAGGGTTTTAGAACTCTGTGAATGTCAATACATATGGACAGGGGAAGATCACTTAGAAGAGCTGTGGGAGGCTGAGAGCGACGTAAGTAGTCTTCCCATTTTGCTCTATTAAATCTACATTTCAATTTATTTAATAATTGCAGTATGTTTTACGTTTATCCCGTTGGAAATGTGGTACAGGCTCCCCTGCAGTTAAGAGAGTTGGTTATTTCTTATTGCCTCGAATTCCAAAAAATTCCAAACTCAATAGGGTGTCTCAATGAGTTGAGAAAGATAATAATCGAAGGTGCAAGTAAGGTTTGCAGTCTGCCAGCAGAAATTTGCCATTTGCAATTGTTGGAGCACCTCGTCTTAGACGAATGTGGAATATCATCACTACCCAGCAGTTTCGGCGAATTGACAAATTTGCGGTACCTCAGTTTGCGGAATTGCTCGAAGTTGAGGAGACTGCCAGATACTTTTAAGAACTTGATGCTCCTGCAACATCTCGACTTACGGGGGTGTACACAACTCATACTTATGTCAGATGATTTCCAAAACATTACAGAGCTAGAGTTCTTGAGCCTTTTTGAGTGCGAGCAATTGGAAGAGTTGCCTCGTCACATCACAAATCAGGCGTCCTTGAAAGAGTTGTATTTAGATGGTATGAAGAGTTTAAGGGAGCTTCCTGATAAAATCGGCGAACTAAGCAGGCTGCGAAAGATGGAGATAGGAAGTTTGCCATACCGTCCTCTAAGTTGGCCCCACTTTACTTTGGATTGTTCCATCCTAAAATCCTTGCCTAACTCTCTTGGAAATTTATCCTCCTTAACCGATCTTTCAATTAAGAATTGTCCCAACCTGGAATCTTTACCGACCTCTCTTGGAGATTTGTTTTTCTTGACTAATCTTTCAATTGAGAATTGTCCAAAGCTGAAAGGTTTCTCTAATTGCCCAATCAGCCAAGTAGATTTTGGGGCGGCGTCTTTATCTTTTGCATTCAGCAACCTGAAGCAGCTGAAACTAGAGGAAATAGAAGTGTGCAGGATTTCAATTTCTGAAGACCGTTGTCTTCGCCTTGAGAGACTGGAATTAATAAATAATAATCATTTAAAGGAGATTGAAGCCTTGCCAGTAAACCTTGATTGGTTTCATTTGAAGTCGTGTCCACAGTTGGACGTGCTTCCGAGCTTTGCACAGTTAACTTCTCTCAGAGAATTTGAAGTACGAGATTGCAACAGAATTGAAAAAATTGAGGGTTTAAAATATTACACAAGATTGGAAATATTGTGACTGCACACCTGCTTGGAGGTGCCGAGCATAGAAAGTTTTGAGCACATGAAGAGATTGAGTACGGTGGAACTGAAAGCAAACAAGGGATCAGCTATTAAAAATTTCAGTCAAACGATACAGGTAATAATAGTTTATAGATATTATATATTTTAATTATCATTCATGTAATTGTGCATTGACTGAATGTTGTGCAAGGAATTTGCAGAAATGGCCAGATGAAATAATAATATGTGCGCGGGCAGTCTCTGATGCTTCCTCACTTGTAGACTCCTTTCTCTCTCCGAATCTCTCTGTGGTTGACTCCTTCTCTAACCAGAAGCTTTCGTCCCGCCCGGAATTGCTGCTCAACCGTTTCTCCAATGGCAATGCCATTATGCTCTGCTATGTTATAAATTATGATCATTCTTTACAAATGGATATTAATTTAATGCGGACTGAACGTCGGCACTTCTTTAGCGAGATGACTTCGATGGGGATAGAAAAGGGTAGATGGGCACTGATAGCTGTCTTCACAAAACGTTCCAGATGGTTCGCTCCAGCGAACCTTTCAAGAGATGGATTCGTTATAGAACCTTATAATTTCGTGGATGAATCTGTAGCGTTAGAGGAAGTGGAGAGAGGTTTGGCGTTGAGAGGGGAAGAGCAAAGATTACAATGTTTGGCTGTGGAGGCATTTTGCCACCTGACATGTTGAAGGAAATGCATAGATAACTAAAGATTACAAGCTTGAGATGTTTGTAAGGATATTTTAGTACTGAGAATATGATAGGTAGATGAGACTAGCCGGATCAACATGAGATTATGCAGGTGTGGGTAAAGCTTCAAGCTTAACTGCCCATGAGTGATAATTGAAATTCATTCCTAGGGCATATATTTTTGTTAAGAGATGAAAATTCTAGTTGTGGTCAATGCAATCGATTACATGAAAAAATTTCGAGCTGTGAATTAAAGTACTTGTAGATATAATATAAATATGCTGTGAAAAGATAAATATAATATAAATATGGTGTAAAAAGACAAATATAATGTAAATTTAGTGTACAAAGATAAGATAAAATATTATTTTAATATATAAATATATAATTTATTTAATAACAAAGATTTAAGAAGTCTTTGACTAAAGAATGTATAAAAGTGTTATTTTTCTCTTTGAGTATATATTTGTTTAATAAAAATAAGGTAGAAAATTAGAATTCTTTATGTACAAATATCTTAATTTAATCTTTAATAATCATAATATTTGAGATGATTTCTACTTTATAATTGGATTGTGGAATATATTTATCAATCTAAATATATTGAGAAAAAAAAAAAACTTTTCAAGTTTGTTAGATGTTATGCTTGAAAGGATTCATTTATAAATAAAATTAAGATGTTTCCAAAAAAAATGTTAAAACCATACATCCTCTTCTACGAATTTGATAAATTTTGTTGAAAATATTATAAGTTAATCATATTGATGAAAATGAGGCTCACTAACGGATACTAAATAGGTGGATTTAGAATTAAATAAAAAATTAATAATTATTGGCAGCTGCACCTGTTACTAATTTTTCACCACATCTCGATTGGTGGAGCTAGCTGAATGTTATTTAGCATAAGGTGGAATTGCACTTAGGTTCAAATGTTGTTTTATCATTATGCATTGAGTAACAGTTATACATTTTAAAGAAGTAATAGAGTTTTCAGAGTATCATTCAGATGTTGCAGAATTAAAAGAAACACAGAATTGATAACATGAGCAAAATAGCATTTCAAATGCCTTCTTTTATTTCATAAAAACTCATATTTACAAGGTTTCATTTGATTTCAACAATCAGAATGATATTACAACATTGCATATAAATGCATTTTCTTTTCAATTGGAAAGCAGAATTGAAATCAAAGATCCACACAAGTCGTGGATATAATTGTTACAACACATCGCACTACTGGAGATGCAGAAAATAAAACACATAAGTGACAGCATAGTCATCATTGCCTAATTATTGACGTTTGATGCTGAATGGTGCACCTTGTCTTCTTGAGCTCCGTCAACCTGTAAGAGGAAAAGAGGGGTGGCAGTGGCTCTAATTATGATGTAACTTATATGGAGCACCCACAATAGTACAACCTACTATCAACCATGTATTGAAACAATCAATCCAATCAAGTGCATTACGAAAGAAATCAGCTGAAGGAGAAATAACAATATCATGATCAACATGTTCTATTTTTTATGCAAACATTGTTTGTTTCCTTGTGTAGGTATACGTAAAGTCACGAAGCTGAACATTATTCAAAGACCAAGCATGTGGAGGAAAACAGGCTCCCACAAGGGTAGAGCTCGGCATGCTGCCCTATTCATTAAATGGGTTGATTTCAAGATACATCATCATTTTCATAAAGTGAAATGAAGAACAACTGAAGGAGTAAAAATAGCATTATCCATCAAGCAACTTCACCAACTATGCATTCATAACAATCAAGTTTGTTTTCTGAAGGCTACAAGTGAACAGTGAGTTTAGTTCACTAAATGAATTCAACTGAGTACATTTACATCAGGTATTGCTAAAAAAGTTCATGTTCTATGCTGATCATAATCATATATGTCATGCAAGTTTCAGTTCATCAATTATTTCTCTTCACAGTCAAGCATAGTGAATAGGCATACATTATGCCTTAATGTTTTGTTTTAACTTTTATCATGAAAGAGAACGTATTTTGAAAGAAGTTTGATAAGTGGAACATAAAAATGCATGAAGAGTATCATGTTGCCCAAAAGTACAAAAGGTAGACAATGCATTCAAATGACAAAAGATAGCCACTTTCAGTTTAACAGTTTCATTCCAGAATGGTGCTTATGAGGCTTTAGATATGCATAGGAACTGGTGAGTAGAGGTGGTTCGTGGTGTTGCAATGTTCAATCTAAGCCTGTACATAAAGTCTAAGAGTAGAAAGCGATGTTGTTGTATGGTAAGATCAAAGATTTCAAAAGGAGAAACATTTCTGAGTGCAAAGGAAAGTAACTTGATATAGTAGCAAGCATCACTGATACAATACCTGGATATGGAGTACTGGTTAATGAAAAGCTACAGCAAGGACAACTAACTCAGTTTGGTTGGGATGGTGCCTCAAACAGGATCATGTATCAATGTTTAGTGGAGGACACCAATCAAATGTGACATGCACATTCAACTTGTTTTCAATGAGTTACAAGTGTCAAGCAAGGCACACATGAGCAAAATTGTCAAAATCAGATTATGGAGACATGAGATTTCAACATGGTATTCCAATGATGCCTAAAGTATTAACAGTCACAAGTGGAATCTTTTAAAGTCAGGTCTGTATAAGTATTATAATGTTTCAATCTAAATCTGTTTGAAGCAAAAGACAGAGATTGCTTTGTTAAGATTATTGAAAGTCAAAAAGACACTGATGTACATACAAAATACAAGCATGGAGATCCTCCTCTTCACAATGGACAAATATAGAAGCATTCTCAAGGTATTGCACTATTTTTGCCAAGATTCTAAGTACCTAGAGAGCATTTTCAGAATGTGCATTAGATGTATTTAAAGGTAGTCTGCAGTTCCATGTCGAAGACAATTCTGTGACAAGAGGAATCAGATGTTTTTATCAAAAGGAAAAACAATTATGAGGGGTTACCTTAGAATAGTGGTTTACACTTTCTAAGAGGAAGGAAAATTTGGATTTTTTCCATTCCTCAAATCAAATGGGTTCGGCCAAACCCAATGGTTCGACTGAACCAATGAAATGGTTTGGTTGAACCATTGGGTTTGGCTGAACCCATGGTTCGGCCGAACCAGTGAATGCCCAAATTAAAAAATCATATCCAAGTGGGTTCGATCGAACCTGGGTTCGACCGAACCCCTTCAATATGACAAAAACAAAAAAAATGTTTCATTTTCACACTTTTACTGTGTTCTTTTACCAATCACTGTCTCCCTGACGCGGCGAACAGAGTCCGTGACGGTGACCAAACAAGGTTTCTCTCACCGGCGAAAGCAAATTTCTGTTCCTCTCTTCAAAGTTCATCATTCCAGTTTGCATATCGACCACTATTGAGCATGAGGTATTTAAAATTCATTTTTTTTAGTGTTCAAAATGCATGTATTTGTTTAATTTCGAAGCCCTAAATGCAATTTTTTTTAAATTCGTTGAATTCAAATTACACTTGTTTGAAATTTTTTAAAGCATTTTCAATATAGTATTTTTCTTCCCCATTTTGCATATATTTTTGTCTTGTTAAACACCTTTCAAGAGAAAAATGAATATCAAAACTATCAACTATCTGTTAGGGGATGAGAGGTCTATAATTCAAAACTACACCCATTGAACTTGCATTTATATTTGGCATGTATTTTAACTTGTTCAATTTTTTTAAATCAATCCAAGGGTTTGAGTAAGAAAAAATGAGTTTCCTCCCAAAGTTAGTGCAAAAAAACATTATAATGGCTCTCAACATAGTCTAGAAAATGGAGATAAATAAATTCCTAAAGACTAGAAGCGTAGGGGTCAAGGTCACAAAATAATTTTAAAACTACAAATTTAGGTTCAAACTTGTAGATGAAAATCTAAATTTCATACATGTAGGAGTGAACCATGAAAGTCATAGATTGGTTTGTTAAGGTGTCATAATATTAAATCTTATAAAAAATCAAGAATCATATCATTGATTATGTACATTACAATAAAATATCTCCATATAACAAATGAAGCTAAAAACCCTAACCTTCTTTGTCAATTCTATAGTGTGCTTGCTACATGAGTAATTTTTTTTATGAAAACCATGTTTAGGAATGAAAATATCCAATCCCTTATGCTTCTAAACTAAAGTTTGCAATGCTTATGGTTCTTTTGGCCTTATATATTCTTGAATCATTTTATAATATAAAACCTACATATAACCTACTTTGGCTCTAATAATTGTAAACCCTTTAGGAATTCTAAATTGTTGCATCTTGTCTTGATTTTCCCACCATTGTTATTCCTTTTGAAATTTTTACAAATTAGGTAAAGAATCCTTGCACTTATATAGAGGATCCTTAGGTATGTTCTTAAAATTATTTAAGGTTAAATGACTTAATCTAAAATAAAGGCATATATGGATCTCTTGCAATTGTAACCTCTTTACTAGTGTTCAAACATATTTGATACCTTGATGGCATGACATAGATGATGTTGCTTGATATTGCTTTATCCATGGATACCCAAGTAAAATATGAGATACATCTAAAGAAGAAATAATATGACATAGAATAAGAACTTCCCTCATCTTTTAGACCAAAAAATTAAGGTAAAATAATGTATCCTATAGTTTCAATCAACATATCATTAGTCAATTTTAAATAAACCCTCAAATATGCATATGCTTGTTCATAAAATGATGATAAAACAAAAATTATTCAATGCATACATTTTATTGGTGAGTAAGATCAATAAACACACCCTTACATGGTTCATGATCCACAAAAAACCAAAGGACCATTATAATTATTTTGTAATATCTCACAATGTGAAAAAGGTGTCAAAAAAATTAGCATACCTAAATCATAAATTGACTTGTCATAAAGTGGGTGGGTAGTTTAGTGGTGGAGATTTGCATCCTAACTAGTTCATGGAAATTTCAACATGGTATTAGAGCCAAGCTAGGTGCATTTGACACCTATGTTGTGGCTCAAGGGAGTGTGTTGGAGAAATGATACACACCTAAGCCATAAAAGACTCATCACAATGTGAGCCATTAGCTCAATAGTAGAGCATCCTAACACCAAATGGGAGGTCCTAAATTTGAATACTGGTTAGTCCATAGAAATTTCTATAAAAGTCAATCACTAGTACATAAGAAGAAGAATAAGTACCCTTATAATTTTTATTAATACCAACAAATTATCATTCCTCACATACATAGGTGAATCAACGATTTCAAGCTCTTCAACATGTATATGTACCTCAATCTCATGACCCTCATATAAAACCATTTTATTAGATTTATTTATGTAAAATATTTAAATTTTCATTAGGAGGAACAATTGAAGGATTGACCCCAATATTAACCCCCTCAACCTATTTTTTTTTTAAATCAAATCCTTAATCAATTATTCCTTAATCCCATAAAATGTTGAGTATAATTACAATTAACTCTACAATTTAATAAGAAAATTCTTTCTCATTATATCTTTTGGGAATAACTTTAGATTTATCTAATGGCCTAATAGGAGGAAGTGTAATCATGCAAGCACTAAGTAAATTTTGAAGCACATTTTACAAAGGAAAAAGTTGGAGGCTTTAGCTCGTCATAATTATATTAGAAACATTTATAATGTATAGTTTGTACAATGGTCATTTCCATTATTTTTTACTATACTTTTGGAAATAATTTTTCTTTTCAAATTTACAAGGGTAGGATGATGTAGATGAAGCATTAGAAGATCCATAATTAAGTGTGGTAGCCTCTAACAACTTTAGTTCTTAACATTCATCTCACTTGTACATGCAAATGTTAAGAATGTATATACTATGTAGATCCTTGTTTACAGTCAAAAAATCTAAAATAATAAACTTCAATCCAACATTCCCAATATTTGCATTGACCAATTTCAATATTAAAAAATAGACCCAAATGGAAGATAATACTATTAAATTTCATGGGAAGAACTTAGCCAATAACTTATCATCATACACAAAAATCCAAATATGTAGCACTAAAGAACCTTGAATGTGTCATAGGATCTCCTTTAACATTGTGCATCTCAAATCTAGGATCCAAAAAATCCAACAAAAAATGGATATGTAAAATTTTCAATAGAAATTGAATTGTGTTTGATTTTTATATGTATGTCTTTTTTTGTTTCCATTAGGTAAGGAATCAACATTACTTTTCATCTCAACAAGCCTTTAAACATTAATGTCAAGGGTAGATAGAGGCACACTAGGATTAAGGACATGAATGAAAGTGGCAAGATGAGAAATGGAAGGTGGTGTATAAATTTGTTGTGACATAATAAATGAGTGTGGAGTGACAAAGACTTGCGTAGGAATATCACAGTGAGGGGAACATGGGAAGTGTAAACACAACTAATGAAAACTAATGTGGAGACAAGAGAACTATGTGCATCATAATAAGTAAGCATGAGATGAGATATAGGAAAAAGGAGAGGATAAATTTGGGGAGATTTGGTGGAAGGAGAAATAAATTGCATAAGATAGATAGGAGTAAAACAATAAGAAGGAATACATGAAGAAGCTTGGGATGGAGGGAAAATGGCACATCACTCAAAGGGATTGTTGAGCTTATCCTTTTACCTATTTAACTTTAATTACTTTCTTTCCACATGGCTTATTAATCAACATAGTATATGAAGGAGATCAATCATTGTACTAGGATTAATATTACTAGCCAAATTTGCAAGATCCAAAGAAAGGTTGTGTGCATCAAAGCTATATCTTGATTACCATTTTCTCAAAAAGGGCCTCATGGTCAAATGATTCTTCTCCATTATGATAAATTTAGTATCATGCATATTCCAAATCATACCAATTTTAGCTAATTCACAACCATGGTGGGATTGAACTATGACTTCTTATAGTTAGGAAAAGAGGATGATTTTGGTATTAGAAGGAAATAAGGATCGAACAATGTTTAGATTTGATTAAGAAATTAGACAATGAGAAAGCACTTAAATCTAAAAACTAAATAAGATTCAAGAAAACCTTTAAACTACTTGGGTATCAAAGAATGATTTACATAATAAAAAGTTGAAAATCTACAAATGGAAATACCAAGTTACAAAAACAAGAATAATCGTTAAGGTAATAGAAAGAGAAAATGCTTCCTCTTAAAAAACATAACATTAAGTACCAAAACATGATTCAAGTACCAACACATTCAAGTACCAAAACATTAAGTATGATAATTGGGATGAGAGGATCAACTTGGGGAGGATTATTATAACATCATTAGTTGGAACTTTTTAATTTTATCTCTTTGTGTTATGTGTTGTTTTTAATGTTTTTAATTAGAGTGCAGATGATGTTAATATACATTTAATGATGCATTTTGAAATTTATTTAGTAAAGGTCTCATTTTGTACATCTTTAGTAATTGTATAAAAATTTGGAATACTTTGGTTAATACATCTTATTGGAAAACCATTCATTGAAAATTTTTGAAGCCCACAACCGAATGGTTTGTGATGACCTCTTGCCTTCAAAAATTTCTATTATGCTCATCAATTTCAAACCATTTTGGGGTTCTTGAATGTTTTTAAATTTTAACAAACTCATTACAAAAAGATGGATTTTGAATTTCTTTTTCTTTTTCACATTTAGGTTCTCTCTTCTTATGTAATTTGGAGACACATTGAGTTTCATTGGTTCATGTGAGATATTTATAACAAGTATGCAATAAATTAAAACTTTATTAGATTTGATTCAAGTAATATGACATATTTATTTTGCTTTCCAATCTATATTTTTTTTATGTTCTCAAGGCTATATAATTGAAGTTCATTTATGTTAACAACTATTAGATTAAATATTTTTTATCCCCAATTATTTTCAAATGATTTTATACTTTAATCTTTGTATTCTTATTCTTTCTTTCATGGTTTCATTTAAAATTAGACCATTTAAGGATGCTATGTTATAGAATTTATAGTTGCGTCTTCCAATTCTTTTTAAATCAAATTTAATAGTATGAAAATATTATTGATGAGTAGATGAATTATTACAAGTTCTATTTTAGATTTGTACTCTTTTTATGTAAGATATATTATTTACCAAAGTCTTTTTTTTTATGTGTATTATATATATATATATATATATATATATATATATATATATATATATATAACAGCGTGGAAAATGTAGATCATGTTCCACTTGTGCCAGATTCTTTGTTTGTAAATACTAGTAATGAGATAAAAAAAATTAAGAGATTCATTAGCACAGGGTGCAAACCCGAGGATATATAGTGAACCATGCATGTTAATATTACATAGTCTAGAAAAACTAAAAGATGAACTTGAGAGGACTAGTGCATATTCCCCAAATAGAGTGATTGCTATTATTTCCCGCATGCGGGAAGAATTACATGGTGACATTCCCCTTAAACAAATATAAGATAGTGTCACCAAAGAAATGATAAAAGCCACTTGTTTTCCATTTTATCAAAATGTGCGTAAGGTTAGGGGATACCAGGTCACTAGATGTGTTGATCATACTATGGCCTCATTGATCTACCCATAATTTCTAGTAGCACATGGTCTATACCCAAACAATGACCAGATTCCATTGTATTTTGTTTAGCAGTTGTATGCTGAGGTCCATTTGGGCCTCAAAGTTAACTACCTGGACATTCCACCATATGTTGGTCAGGGGCGTGGTAGGATTGCTGATAGGCCCACCTATCGTCGAGCAGATAGACCACCCCTAATGTTTAGGGTATTGGTTGGTGACAGGTCTCCTTCTCTCACCCTAGCTCTAGCCCCCATAGCAAATGAGGTTGTTGTTGCTTCCCAAAAGGAAGCAATTGACATTGTAGGTGACATTGCGGCTGCCACCACAAGGATATTTGATGATCGTGTAGGTCAGTATTTGATATCTAGACATTCCTGATCCACACCATTTTCAGCACAGTGGACCACCATGGATCCTTTTACAATGATCGACATCCCTGCTTCTACATAGCTTGATGCACTTACAAGAGATATGTCACACATGACTCTACATTGTTTGGCTAAGGACCTGTTGGAGGCATATGCACACATTGCATCAGACAATGGGATCAGTATAGAGCATGTTAGAGATCATTTGAGACATAGAGGTCATTTAGTTCCAGGATCCCATCACTCTCAGCCGAGCACTAATGCACATCAGAATCCACCTACAGTTCATACGGTAGCTGCACAGACTATGGGTTTTACTGATATGTTGATTGGTTCTAGTTCATCATCACTAGTGCCATCTCACCTTCATAGTCCTCTACATTCATCATTTTTGGCATGACATGGGATAGATCAGATGGATGCAGATATTGATTTGTCGCTTGATCATTTGGTCCATATGGTGAAGGCAAATGTTTCAGAGGACTTAGGTCATCTGATATCAGATGATGTGCATGTATGTGTGCATGTGCATGTTTCAATTCTTTTTTCATTATTTTTTAAATTTCTTTTTAACTAGATATTCATTTAAGTCGATATATATGTGTATATATATTGTTATAGGTGGACATACCTCATATCACTCCTAGCCTTGGTCTAGATCATGTGCATGATCGATGTGACTCTGTGGATGAATCTACTATCAGTGGACATGTGAGTTTTCATAAAATATATATTTATGTATGCATAGATAAATACAAGTTGTAGATTGATATTTAAAAATACAAGTTCATTTAAAAATAACTTTCATAAAATGTATTTAATAAAAATTACATGTATTTAACACATCTTGTACACAATTTTATTTGTAGGGCTCAGCACATCCATCAGAGCAGGACCATTCTCATTCAGATGGCCATTCGTCTAGGAGTAGATATTCTTATTAGGCCATGCATTCTAGATTTATGATCTTTATCACATGTGTATTTTATTATATGATGATCTTTAAAATAGTATTTGATATTTGATGATCTCTAACTTACACTTGCTTATATGATATACATACATTTGCTTATTTTTTGATCTTTAGTATTCGACATTAGATGATCTTTAATTTTGCATTTTGCTTTTATGATATATGTACATATATTTTCTTATATGATCTTTGCTTATATTATTATGTGTTATGTTTATATATGTATTGAATCCCTTTACATATATGTACATGTGTTTGCTTATGGTTTAAACATGTTTACACATAATATATGTATGCATTTGCTTTAAATATTCAATATACATACATGTTTTCTTATTTTATGACCTCTTACAACTTACATTTCCTTGTATTCAATATACATTTTGATCTCTATTAGAATTTTAGGGAAATCAATGCCATTTTATAATTAAAGTTCATTCATGTTGATCACAATAAATATTTTTTTTAAAATGACTCAAGCAACATGAACCATTGAGTTGAGAACAAGATATAATCTTTTTGACAAGTAACTTGAAATTCAATTCAAATATTTAATTAATAAAATTTAATTCAAATTATACCTCTATTATACATTTTGACAATTAACTTGAAATTCAATTCAAATATAATTAAGAAAATTCAATTCAAATTATACCTCTAATATTTATACATTTTTTGACACTTTACCAAAATTCTAAAATTACTAGATATGTTGTGCATACCTATGAATTAAATAACAAAAAACTCCACAATGAAATAACTTGTTTTTTTACTACTTGATTCATTTAAACTAGGATCTAGTTATTCCATGTACACTTGAATAATTTTGATTCACTTGGAGCACAAATTTTGGAGAAGTTTTTGCACATTTATCAAGGAGGCAAATATTGGAGCTCGACAACTTTTCATTTTTATCAATCAAGGAAAAATTTGGAGGATAATTTAACTAAGTTGGTAGAGGACTTTTTTAGAGTCATCTTTAAGTTGAAGAAGAAAATGGGACAACAAAGAAAAAGAAAAAATGCATCTCAACAAAAATTGTCAAAAGAAGAAGAACAAAAGAGGCGTGATCAAAACTTGGAAAATTATCATAGAAAGAAACAATGTACATGCTTGTTTCTTCTCTCTCTCACTCTCAAGTGTGTGTTTAGTAATTTTATCTTGAAGGTTTCTAACCATCATTGCACTTAAATGACTATAAATACTTTTAAATATCCTCAAGTCATCTTGGTCATGCAAGTTGCATTGTTTATATGATCCTTGACTCCAATTCCTTAAGCCAATTCTTTTTGTTTCAATATTTACAGTGTTTTGTGTCTTTCATATTTTATTTTCATCACTTCAATGTTCTCAAATTATTTTTATGTTTTATGCTCTAGGGATTCCTCAAGCAGAAGTCGAGCCAAATCTAGATATTGGATCAAACAAATCCGTTGAAGAACACATGGACCTTGAAGTTAGGGAGGAGACCCAAGTTCAAGCAATGCTTGTTGGAGAGGGGTCAATATCACTTCCTTCTACTGGTATGGATGAGCATATAAAAATAGCACAAACATCTCTCACTTATAGCTCATCATGTTTTATCAAATTGTTTGCTTGCATACATAAACTTCACTTATATATTTAACATCATCTCTCACTTTTGTTTGCAAAATATTTTGTGACACATGTGTAGGAAGGGCTCAACAAGCATGAATTTTTCATGCTCAAGTCAAGCCAAATGTAGACATTGGATCAAATGAATCTGCTCAAGAATGCATGGTCCTTGAAGATAGGGAGGAGGCACAAGTTGAAACAATGCATGTTGGAGAGGGGTTGGGATCACTTCCTCCTACTCCAAGTATGGATGAGCATATAAAACTAGTTGAGAAGGTGGGTAAACAAATTTCTCATAGAAATTTAGATCATTTACTTGAAATGGATATGGAGAAACTCAAATATTATGCCAACCAGCCTTATAATAAGAGAAAGAGGTCAATGAATAAATCTGTAAATGGAATGATCAATCATCATTTCAATCATCTTGATACACTTGAAAAACCCAATTGTTATCCACATTACTTCTTATTGATGAGCTCAAAGGATTCATTACAATTCTTGGGTGTCCATTCATCATCAAATAGAAGAAACACATGGGATTACAAAAGGATATTATTCATAATGTGTTAAAAAGGTTTAGATTCCATTTGGGAAAGGATCTGGTGTGGATAAGGCCACTACAAGAAGGGGTGATGTTGACATCTATTGTACATCAAGATATAGCAAGAAAAAGAAAAATGTTAGCACTTTCAGCTAAAATTGGTTATAGTATTAGAACCACATTGATAAAATATGAGAAAAATAGATTTTTTGGATTAGAGTTTAGAAGGAAATTGGGCAATTATGTGTAGAGCTCCCCGTTCTGACAGGATTGAAGATATTGTTAGGAACTTGGTCTCAAGTTTTGGCATGATCAGACTCGTCCATCATCAAATACTAGAGATGTTATGAGATATAGGATTGGACCTAGTATTTATGAAAATCATATCAAACATTGGCTAGACATAACACAATTTGAGATGTATATGAACTTTTTTAATGCATATCCTCATATAAAGATTAGGAAAACAATGTTTCAAAGGTTAAAAGCCATATTATGTGAAGATAAACAGAGTTTATGGAAACTTGTTGTTGTGGATTATCATATTGAATTTGATCTCTACTATCGAGTGTGTTTCTGAAAGATGAGAGAGAAGAAAGATGTGGGTTTCAAAATGCACCTCCTAAACAAAGCAAGTTTTGTTCATAAAGTCTATATTATGTGATCATGAAAATGGACCTCAAATAAACTACATAAAAGGAATTTGTGAGACATGTGGAAATTTAGCTAAATTTCCTTCAACAATTGAGGATACTAACCTAACAAAGATAGTAAATTGCAAGAGGTAAGTATTATTTTTAGAGAGTTTATTTGTTTCAATTTCTCATAGATTGTTATTTGGATTCTCTTTGATGTAGTGTTTCATTGATCAAGTGTGGTTTATTAGTTATTCACATATTTTACTGACACAGGTACAAGTATGTAAAGTTGCAAACAAATTTTGGGAAAGAATCCACAAGGTTGATCTATGTAGAAGAGGAGATTCCCATTGGAAAATTTATGGAAGATTTTTGAAAATTGATACGACCATACATACATCATTCATTTTTTGCTAAGTGGCAAGCACAACAATTCCAAAAATTGAGAGATACTTTCCCACATGGAACAGCTCTATCAGTAGTTGACTTTGCAAAAAATTACTCCTTTGTACCTCAAGAGGAGATTCAATCAACATATTACTTTTCAAAGTAGATCACTATTATGGTTCATGTGTGCTATCGACATGCACAATCAAAATTGGATGGTGTTGAGAGTACAGATGAAGAACGAGTCATTAAAAAAGAATATCACTTTTATATTAGTGATGACAAAGAGCATGACACACTTTTTGTCCAACATTGTTTTACAATATTTTTTGAGAATTTGAGAAGTAGGGGTGTCAAATTT
>VDFB02125818.1:0-26995 GCA_007258455.2 Sequoia sempervirens
TAGGAAATAAAATCTTTTTCAAAATTATCTCAAAATAGCTTTTATTTGTCAAACACAGGACTCCAAAATTAAAATGATTAATCATTCAGACAAAATAAGTCACATCATTCTTAAAGCAAAATAAGTCACATTATTCTGAGGAGAAATATAGACTATATTGTGAGCAGACCTTCATGTTTGAACATGGAGTGAAGAGCCTCATTGTTTCCATAAAACAAAACCATGCTAACTGCAATGTTCAAAAGAGGATAAACTCCCTTTTTGGTTGGGCATGCCCACTGCTATTATAACACATAAATATTACCATGGAACAATACTGTTTTGAGAATTCTTTATCAATGGGTGGACTCCTTGTCCCTTAATGAGCATTGCCTCTCATTTTCCAGTATTTTTCAATCTCCTGTGCAGTCCTCCATGGTAACCTCCCTGCAATCAGCCCCCACCTGCCATCTCACCATTGCTATGTTAGCACAAGAAATAAATATTTGACAAGTAACAACAATTGATTGAATTGGGTACCTGTCACCCAGAAGCTTGTGAAGTCTTATTATCAGATCTTCCTCATCAGCAGACATGTCACACTTCCACTCCTCTTTACTTCTACTTGAACCTGCATTCAATATGCATGATTTTGTTTTAATTTAAAAGTGCCTTCCTCTGTACAGTATTCAGTAAAGAGAATGTAGAGTTAAATGAATGCTATTAAATTTTCATTATCAAATTTAGTAGTTTTTTGGGTTTGATTGTGTATCAATTTTTGAATCGGCGTTTTGGACTCACATTCCGTGATCTATTATCAGGATATAGAGCTCAATGAGATGTAAAAATTCACAAAATCAAATCCAGAAAACTAAAAAAATAGAGTTAAATGGATAGATATATATGCACCAGTGGATTCAGAATCTCTCTCTGCTACTGCCAAGGATTCTTTCCTGCCATCCATGGCTCTTTCTCTATCTGTCTTCCTTATCTGAATACCCGGTCAAGAAAAAGCTTGCTACCACACCAATTTCCCCTCGCTGACAGAAGATAAATGCTTTGTATGACATGCAAAGTAAAGAAATGGATGTGGTGTATAAATAGAATCCTTGGAATCTCATTTACTCTCTGCAATCACAACTGCAGACTTCAGTGATAGATTAATCCATTGAAGCCCATCAATTTAAGAGCACATGTTACTTTTTCATAGGGTGAAAGTGTACTTTGCATGTAGCTATCACTTTGTAATTTGATGGCAGAAAGCAATTTAAATGGTAAGAGATTTTTTGGGAGAAAGGACAATTTCATGTGGGTTGTCTAAGGACAATTTCATGTGGGTCGTCTAGACCGCTACCAACCAAGAACAGTAAATTGCCAATATAAAATTTACCGACCGACAGCTGCCAACATCAAAAAGTCACTTTCACCAATTCCAAGATGTTTTGGTGGATGAATCTCCAACACCAAATTGTTCCACCCTAATCCACACGAAAGTGGCAACTCAATGAATGCCTTCGATTTGGAAATATAGGCTATGGCTTTGAAGTAATTTTTCTTCAAATATTAGTCATATAATGCTCCAATATTGATGTTTGATTGTGAAAGTGGATATGTTCAATAAGAATAGTTTTGGAGGTTTTATTTTTATTTTTAAGTTATTGAAGAGGAAAGGGGAGTTTAATCAAGTAAGTATTTCATCTGTAATTAATTTAATTATTCTTTAATTATTCTTTAAATGGGAGGATGGATCAAATTTCTTTTATATAATTTAGAGTAAATAAATATCTTAAATACATCTATCTACTAGCATTTGTAATTAAAGGAGATGCAAGGATTACGTTGATAGAAAATTATATATATGTTAATATGTTAGAAAGTATGTGTTTGTGTATGGGTGTACATATGAATATCATGTGCTACAAATTCTAGTTGCATGTGGTGGATTAAACAATTAATAATAAATGCTAAATAATGGAATAAAATAAACTTAAAAAATCTAAGTTTATTCCTTTAAAAAATCTTTTAAAAAAAGAAGGTATTATTTGATTTTGAAATATTTACATGCATATTTAAAACATAAAGCAATTCAAATGAAAAAAGAAAGTTGCCAACAAATTGACAAAAAAACATTGTAAATAGAAATAGAATATTCCATATAGTTGGCAAATCAATATTTATTTGACTTTTATGTGATAAGATAGATTTTTGAGGCTTTTACTCATATTTTCATATTTTTACCATTAAATGGTAGCTGATTTACCATTAAGTGGCAGCTGAAACTTGTTTTCCCACGACTCAAAAGTTGTTTGCAGGTGAGACTTGTTTCAGTTCAAATCTCACACTATTTGTAGCCTATCGGCTAGAAAGACACATAGAGATATTAGTCTCTATATTGAAATTACTAGCATGCACCTAGAGGAGGTTCAAGGATTATGCCGATAGAAAACTATATGTATGTTAATATGATAGAGAGTATGTGTTTGTGCATGGATGGGTTGCAAATTCTAGTAGCATGTGGCTGGATTACATAATTAATAATAAGTGTTAAATAATGGAATGAAATAAACTTTGGATTAAACAATTAATAATAAGTGTTAAGTAATGGAATGAAATAAACTTAGACAAATTTAGATTTTTTTCTTAAAGAAATTAAGTGTTATATGATTATGAAATATTTTCATATAGATTTAACAATGCAAATGACAAAAAGACAGTTGTCATAAAAAAATACTACAAAAAGAAAGTTGTCATCAAAAAATACTACAAATAGAAATAGAATGTTCCCATCCAATTGTCAAATCAATATTTGTTTGTCTTTTATGTGATAAGTGAGATTTTGGAGGCCTTTACCTAATATTTTGGAGGTTTTTACTATTAAATGACAACTAAAACTTGATTTTTGATGACTCAATAGTGGTAAGTCTTAATTAACTTTATATTAAACTAAGAACATAATAGTACATAATTAAAAAATTGATATAAATATACCCTCCAAATCAAAGGACAAAGTATCAAACAAAGATGAAAAACTATTTTATATTTCTACAACTTATTTACTACATATTTACTATACAATTTTATTTCTAAAATATTATTGTACAATATTATTTATAAAATATATTACTTATTTACAAAAATGCATAGCTATTTACTATTTTATATATTGAATACAAAACATTAAAAAAAAAAAATTATAGCTATTTTTTATTGTTCTATATTTTTCTTATTTTTCTTATTTTTGTTTAAGAGTATAACAAATATGATATCCTATATGCAACTTATGTTGTATTTATAAATTACATAAAATCTACTTTTTTATACTATGTACTAAAATGAATTTAAGATATCTCAAATAATAAAAAATTAAATTTGAAATAAATTATTTACAAATTATTTGATGATATAGTTATTTTAAAAGTATTATCTACTATTTTATTTACTAAAATGTATACCTATTTAAGCACACCATAACATATAAAATATAGAATTTTTCTAGATATTTTAGTTTTTTTAATACAATAAACAATAAAAATGCTTAACTAAAAACTATAATAGATAACCAAAAATGTGATTTGCAAAAGTACAAAAAAATCAATGCAACCAAACAAATTCTTTAAAAGTGACAAATGAATTGTTTGTCCTTTTGGTCACATCCATATGTATGAATTCAATAATAGAGGTGTGGACCTAATCTATCTCATGGACCTAGGTCTATAAATTTGATTTTTCTCATGGATATGGTTTGAGTCTACAAATTTGATTTTTATCATAGATTTGATATGCGCCTATGAATATGATCCTTACAAAATTTTAAAATGTCACTTTCACTTGACCTTGATGCTCTCAGTTTGTCTTCACATAACAAATTGGTTCTAGTGTTTTAATGGTTTACCAAAAATAGGAATAATTATTTCCCTTAAGTTAAATAATGTAAGGATAGTTACAATTTATTGAATGGATAAATAATTGAGAAAAATAATCTCAAGCATGCAAGATTCCTTAGATGTGCATGCAAAGTAGTTCCATTAATAAGTTATCTTGATAATGTGTGCAAGTAGTGAATTATTTTTCTCATATACAAGAGTTCTAGATATGTCATGATATTTGGAAGCTCTAAAATGAGCTAGGGATACTCTCTCAAATACAACACTAAGGGTCTAATAGAGAAATTTCCATATAGTTAGTGTCTTAGGGAACCTAAAGAGGTGTAATACCATCCATAAATAGCTTTGAATCATGTGGTAGTTTTGTAACCATGATTAGATAATAGGAACATTCATGACCTTACATGGCCCCTCAAGTTATTTGCATGCAAATAGATTGAAGGGGAGTGGATATTATATATAAAATAAGATAAACCCAATTAATGTTAGTGATGGACTTGAAAATATAGTTTCATATGACACCAAAATATAGTAGCATATGCTAGTAAAATCCTCATAAATGATAGGAATACAAACAAAGCATGCTTTACAATTTCAAATATTCTCTACTACTTTCGAGGGTTTTTTTAGATGTGTCGGCCTGGTGGGGGGGCCAAGAGGGCTCTCCCATCCAAAAATGTTGTTCCTCATTTTGCTGCTACATTGAGGTTTGTTGGCTCTTCGATTGTGGGGGTTATAGCCCATACCCCTAGCAAACTCCCAATATCTCCATCCTACAGGCTAGATTCCTTTTTCTCTCAAGAGGATCCAAAATCTTTTTATGGAGAAGCTAGTGGGAAAAATCTTGCTTGCTATGGCTAATCAAGGTACAAAGACTACCTCCTACTTTGTTGACTGTTTGGACATGAAGAGCTAATGAATGAAGCCATCGAGAATCTAAAGATGTCTTTGGTGGGAAAGTTCATGGCGTACCATCTGAAAATAGACCAGGTAAGGAAATGGGTTGATTCAGTTTGGAATCTTAAGGGTAGTGTTTCTATTAGTGTTATGGATAAAGGTTTGTTTCTCTTTAGCTTTGGAGTGATCCCACAATATTGGTTTATAATTTTGTTGAGGAAGAAAAATTGCAAAAATGCTCCCATAAAAAAATGGGTTTTTAGGGGTTCGCATGAACTAGGGTGTTCGTATGGACCCAAAATGGGTTCGCACGAAGCCCCCCTTCAAGTGAACCCTTTTTAATGATGGGACCCACCTTTTGGCACATTTTTTTAAATGAAGACAAAGGAAAATTCAAAAAATGGGGGGTTTGTATGGACCCCCCCTTAACAAACCCCCCTTCACTCGAAAGGGTCAGGGGGTTCGCTCAAAGGGGGGGTCGATACAAACCCCCCCTTTTCCCCCTTCTCCTCCTCTTCTACCAAATCTCTACAAAATTTTTTCTTTCAAAGCTTGGTTTGAGGATGAAAATGGAGACTTCACAAACCCAACTGGATGATGGCAGTCCTTGAAACGAGCTATCCATCGAATACAATTTTAATACATGTTTTGGTTTTATTATGTATTTTTTTTAGTTTGATTAAACATAGGTTTTTCACCGAAAATAAAGCTCTTTGTTCTGCACATATGAAAAATAGCAGACTATCAATTTTTTTTTGAAAAATATCAGTGCACTGGATATTGATGTCCTTGATCCAACAAAAAAATTTGAATTTTGATACATACAAAAAAAGTTATGCTTTAGCTAGTAAATCATGTCTAAATTGTAATTGGTTTGACTTTGAAACTTAATTAAAAAAAATATTCAATGAAATGCTATGAAACCAATTCCATGCACTAGAAAAAAATTTATGTGTTAGCTAGAAGCGTCACTCTTTAAAAATGGTGTTTATTGTTAAAAACTAGTTTTTGAAGGAGATGGAAAAACAAGTGCAATCTGATTCCAAAATTTTTGAAAAAAAATATATTTAGAATCTGAGACAAAATGTCACAAATCACTAGTTTGTATCATCTTCAAATTCTTCATGGTTTAGCCGTTATAGGTGCCCAAAAGTGAAGATTTAGTTAAAAAAATTTAGTTCAATGTCCAGTTTGGCCAAAATTATAAACTAGTATTGTGGGATCACCCTTTATCTTACATGAAGATCTTATTAAGGTGCTTACAGGAGGGCCTTGAGCATTTGACATTGGTTTTAAAAACTTTATGACTCTTTGTAAATGGAAATCGGGCTTTGACCTGTCTATTGACCTAGGAAAGGTTGCTCCCACCTAGGTCCGTCTCTCAGGTCTTCCTTCAAAATTCTTGAATAATGGTATTTTTAAGGCGATTGCTAATTCCTTTGGGATCCTGTTGGCTATTGAAAAGGTCACTCAACTCAAGACCAAAATGGTTTTTGCTAGAATTTTTGGGTAAAATCACAAACCTGTGTCACACTTTATAAAGGAATCGACCAACAACAAATTTTTTTTTGAACTTCGACCACATAAAAGTGGTCTTTATGTTTTGAATTTCAAAATGGTGTAAACTAATGAAATGTAGAACTTTTGGTGTAGTTTATTCCTATAATTTTTAAAATTAAAAAAAAATTCATTATGTTTTTATCAATTTAAGGACAAATTTTGGAATGCTAAAAATTTCATAAAAGAGTGACTTCATAGGCCATAAAGAAACAAAATGAAAAAAACTTCATTTCTCCCTCTTTTTTTTTCCAAATAGGTAATTTCAATATATTGTGCATGGAAAAAAAAATCACATTTTGATGTATATTTTCGTAATAATGTTTTAAAATTGAGCAATGCCAAAATTTGTTAGTTTTTCCGCAGTTGCAGGTACAAACTAATTTCAATTTTTTAAATCATTTTCAAAAAAAAAAAAAAAAAAACCCTTTTTAGTAGACTCTATCCTCAGTGCCCCATATAAGATTCACTGTTTTAATAAAGTTTTACTATCTTTTTTTTTAATATCTAATCAACCTCTTTTTATTTTTAAAACACTTGCATTTATTTTAAAAATAAAAGTATATTAAAACAATCAAAATATTGTAAAAATATATAAATTTAAGTTCTACACTTCAAGCTCTACAAAGGAGTATTTTATTTTTGCAAAAGATCAATCGACTAGGCTCTAAATCAAAGATGAATGTTCCGAGAAAATTTTGAGAAATGATAAGGTTAGCAGGTACGCCATGTAGGATGCCAACTAGGCATTTTCAGCCGACAGGGTTTCGACCGAGAAGGTTTCGGTCGAAACCTTCTCGGCCAGTACTAGCTCAATCGAAAACCTATTGGCCGATAAGAACTCAGCCGAAAATGACTGAAATAATAAAAAAAAATCATTCTAATTTCTCAAATTAAGAAAATTAAAAAATAACAAATATTTCAAAATATTCGACTATTTTTTATTAAAGAAGGTTTATTTCGACATTTTAGAAGGTTTATAATTTCAGAAATTTAGGAACTATTCGACAAAAAGAAAAGGCATTTGGACAAGAGGAGAGATATTTTTAAGGTATGTATTGATCTTCAACTTATTTAATTGATTATGTTTTTATGAAAAATGCATTTGAAGTTTGTTTTTAGTATTTTTTTTAATTAAAATATTAACATCAAAGAAATATTTGTAGAAATATATTTATAAAAAATTATATAGAAAGAAGATTATTTTATTTTATTTACATTATTTATTGAACAATTATTTTATTTATTTAAAAATTGTTTGAATATGAATGCATTTGTTGTTTTCACTATTTAAATTCTTAGATTTCATTATTATTGATCACCAATTCTATGTTCTTCCATTCTTGTTCTTACATGTCCTCCTTAAATACCTATGTTTTATTAAATTTACCTTTGCCTTTACTTTTATTTCCAATATATATACATAAAATTAGCATACTTATGAAATTAGTAAATTTATATAAAAAACATCAAAGATATCATTATCAAGAAGTTTATTTTTTATTTATTTATTTCAGAATTATATATAATTTTAAGTGTCTCTTATGTAAAATTATATATTTATAAAGAATTATTTCAAGAGAATTATATATAATTTTATTTGAGAATTATATAGAATTTTATACACATGTATGCATTATTCAATTAAAAATATTTTATGTTTTGCATGTTTATGTTTATTAAAGACTTTTGTTTAAATATTTTATTTTTATGTTTTGCATCTAGTTACAAGCTTTTTAAAATATTTATGCTATATTAACTGTACATGTTTCATGGAAAGCTCATGTGTGTACAAATTTGTATACAGGCACAAAATCAAATTTGAGTGCAATTTGTGATGGAAAATCCAAGGATTAGATCAAGGAAGTATGATTGAACACGAGCAAGACAAAGAAAGAGAAAAGCAGATGAAGGAACATCTACTAAACAACAACCCATGGAAAATATTGATGATCAAGGTGACGTACAGGTACAAGAACAAACTAAACCTAGTACTAATATAAATTTTTTGATTATGGTATGGAAAATCTGATGGAGATGCATGAAGATTGTATTTTCAATAAAATTTCATCTCAAGATATGTTATCTGAAAGCACATTAAAATTAAACTCTAAAAAAATATGGGATGAATTTTTTGAAGAGAAATCTCTAATTGGAAGAGCATAGTTAGTTGCAAAGTTATTTAGACGAAAAGAAATGACCCCTATTTTTGAGAACTATTAGGGGTTGATAATAGGAAAAGGTCATGAAATTTAAAACAAACAATTGTTGAAAACTTGCAAGAAGCATTGGAATGTATTGAAAAGAAGAGTCGATCTAGTGATTTAAGTGTTGCATGTAGAGCGTTGATGACTGTAATTTCTAGTAAGAAATTATCACATAGAAGACAAGTTCAAGCAATTTTTGAATTACTAAATGTTTCTAGGAGAATTGTTCAAAGGTATATTGAAAAGAGAAATGAAATAGATGGAAAAATTGAGAAAAATTAGGTAAATTTTTGTAGGGTTCCTCGAAAAGATAGAATTTTAAAAGATGTAAAGAAACAGGTAGTTGAATATTGGACCACCCACTCTCGTGTTTCTTCCAATAGAATGGATACTATACAAATAATAGGTGATGATGGTACAAAAATTTCTCATCCAAAACATTTTATAGATACAACACAAAGTGAACTTTTTGTAGCATTTAAACAAGAATTTTTAAATGTGAAGATTTGTCAAAGGATGTTTGAAACACTATAGTAGTAATGCCCCTTAGTATTATTGACTCTCTAGGCATTTAGGATAAGTTTGCTCGATAATTGTTGATTTTGGGTCTAGGTAACTATTTTAGCATTTGGTTTATTTAATTGATAAATAAATTATTTTAATTATTTTATGCCTTAAAATGAATTATTGCGTAAATGGGGTACTTTGATTAATGAATCAATTTTGTGAGACATAGGTAAATAGTTTATTAGTTAATTAAATAAATGCCTAGATATATGTTATAATTATATAAACAAATATACATACTTGTATAAATAATTGTGTTGACATTTATTACACCCTTCTAATTAAACGTTGTGGAAAACTATTAATTTTCTGGTAAATAGATTCCTGCCACGGATTTGCAAGGTAGGGATGATTTTAATTGTTCACCAAATTTAGTGGTGCATGTGCATGAAAAGTGTAACGGATATGCATGAGAATGGGATTTTTCTTAACTCCTCCAAAAACAGGCGAAAGGAGTGAGAGTTTTCCTCCTTAATTTTTGGTTGCGGTTGCCTTGCATGGGGGGCTCCACTTGTTGTAATACACTTTTTCTTCTTGCAGGTAGGTAACCATATGGGGGGGTTTTCTGGTATAGATTCGTTAAAAAAAAAATAGATATATCTTTTGGCTTCTGCAAGTAGGGTCAGCATGGAAGCCCAGTTAGATCTTCCATAGAATTGTAAGGATATTCGACTTATACACAATAGCTAGGGCAAAGAAAAATTAAAAAAAACTGAGAGGACCAAACGCCTACCAAAGTCATTGATGGAGTCCTAGAGACAAAAGCGCTAGATTTTGTGTCTTAGAATTTAAAAGGGAACAAGTACTTGTGGTGTTTTCTGGATGCTAGCTCCATCGAATTCAGACTACTACATATCCCGTTAAATGAACTTACCTGTCAAGTAAGTGGTGTTCCTCATATATCAATTTTTAAATGGATGCTATTTTCTTATTTCTTTTGTATATTCTCTTCAAAGCTTAAGATCAGTGACTAATATGTTAATTTAAATCGAGTATTGTGAGCCTTTTGACTAAAAGTGTTGAAAGCCTTTCATCTGAGAACATCGCAAGCGTTTGCTATGAAAATATCATGCCATACTCATTTTTGCATAATTATCATAATACCATGCTCTGTTTGGCCTATTTGATGATATGTCCCTGATGGTTATCACGTATGGCTTTTGAACTCTTTTGTAGTGTTTGTGGGCATGGAAATTGTTATAAAATATTTGATTTGAAGTTATTGATTTGAAGTTATTGCAAGCCATTTTCTTGAAAGTATCACCACTCCAAGCCCTTTGTTTCGAAATTATCATGCTGAATTCAGTTTTCATAATGATAGCAATGCCTTGATTTGTTCGGGCGATTTTTTTTGGGATTTGGATTCAGAATTGTTTGGTATTTATGGGATTTAAAATTGTTATAAGAGAGTTGATTTGAAAGTAGTGTGTGATTGATATTGTCACAATTCTTTTGACTGGAAATACTGCAAATCTTCACAACTATCACACGTACTCAATTTTGCATAATGATGGCAGTCAATTGCTTGTTCAGCCGATTTGTGGTTATGTGCTTGATAGTTATTGTGGGAGGCCTTGGAATTGTTGTCTACCATTTCTGGGCGTGAAAACTACAAGCCTTTTGCTTCAAAGCATTTGAAATTCAATTTAAAAATGTTGTAAGCCTCTTGTTTGAAAATATCTCATCTGACTCAAATTGGCATAATAAAAAATGCATCATAGATCTCCATCCGCCTTGCATTTTTGATCAATATCAATATAAATGTTTGTGCAAACTTTAAAATGCTTGTCTTGTGATGCGGCTAGTGTTGGTCTTCATCTTATAAGGCCATCATAGAGTTTGTCCCACTATTTTCCTTCTGCAAAATTCATTTAATCTACCTGTCTTAGCTGCGGCACTTGAAACATAATAGGAAGCTTAAAGGTTTAAATATCCCCCTGATTTTATTGTCAATCTGTTTCAGCCGCGCATTTAAACTTAATAGAATGATGTAGAGGTTTTAAATAATCTCTTTGATTTCAATATTAACTAGACTCAGCCGCAAACACTTGAACATAAAAAGGAAGTTTAAAAGTTTAAATAACCTGCTTGATTCTGTTGACAATCTATCGTAGTTGCAACACTTGAAAATAAAACATTGTTAATGTCTAAGTTAATATGTAACTTTCCATCGATCACAGTGAAGTTTAGATTCCAACCATCAAACTTGAGCATGTCTCTGGAAACTCTCCACCCAACTGAAATGCGTCAAGTTCTATAAATTAAAAGTTGTACATTATTTCTCCTTCTCTTAAGTCGTGTATTTGCATCTCAACTTTCTTCTGCCCTACAGTCTTGAGAATAACAGTTGGGATTTGACAATAATAAATGCATCAAGAGAGCAGTATATCCAAATTCCAATATTCACCTTCTAATATACTTGGCAACCTGTCACAGTTACAACAATTAGAGTAGAGGCAGTGTACAGAACTAAATAACCTCCCTGAAACCATTGGCAACCCGTTACAACTGCAACTGTTAGACTTGCAAAGGTGTAGTAAATTAAATAATCTCTCTCTGCATCCATTGGAAAACTATCTCTGCTGCAACGTATAAACTTTGAAGGGTATTTAAGGTTAATTAATGCCCCTGTAACCGTTCGCATCCTGTCACAACAGCAACACCTAAACATAGAAGACTGTAGAGGTATAAATAGTGTTCCTGTTTTTGTTGGCAACCTAACACATCTGCTGTACTTGAAAATAGAATGCTGTATAGATTTAAATAAATTCTCTGATTCAATTTGTAACCTGTCATAGTGGCGCACTTGAACATGGAAATGGTAGGGGATTAAAGATGTCGTGTTGAAGATTTGTTCTCTCTCTCTTAACCTATTTATCTTATCTTTGACCTAATCCTTGATCAAACGACCTTTCAATCTTGCTGGAAAAGAAGTACTCTGACAAAGATTCTAACACAATGTTGAGCAAAACCTTAGGTATAAAGGAGAGACGAACTTGTAATTTAATTAAATGAAAGATTAGCACATAGAATGATTGATTTAATCTTTCATTGTCTATTGGAGAGATGACTTTGATGTGTGAATTTTAGAGTTGTTAGCTAGAGAATGTTAATAGTACTTGTAATCGAAGGTGATTGTTATAATATTGTTTTGGATAATCTTTTATAATTTATCTCCTTTTTGTAAAGGATGACTTTGTTGGCTTTATTCCGATGTGTGCTCTCTTGAGTTACTTGAAACTTGTTCATTGAAATCGTGTGGAGTATGAGTAATGTGTTTTGTGAGTGTTTTTGGTGTCTTGATAATGAGGGCTATGTAATGTAATAATGAATGTAGTAGTTTTGAAATGTGATTCCCTTGATGTCTTAGTGAACTTTAGTTGATTTCAATGGTGCCTTGTTGATTGGTCTCTATCTCAGGATAAATTTGTTAATGTTGGGATTCTGTGTTGGTTGGTTAATTCTGATGGTTTTGTTTAGATGTGACTTCCTCTTGAGTTAATCTCAGTTTTGAGGGGATTTTATCATTTTAATTTGTGTTGGAACTTATTTGGAATCTCGTATTATGTTGGCTTACCCTCATTTGTGAGTTTTTGGATAGTCGCTCTTTTGGGATCCTGAGGAAGGGAGAATGTGATTTCATAATTGGTTCCCGTCATGACTCTTGTGGACTATGGTCTTTATGTTTGGATTTAATTGGTGGGTATTAGCCTTGCACGTGGATGTTGTGTTACTATGGATTCTTTGCATGGGATGGTACATACCTCATTTGTTGTTTTACTGAGTTGGTCTTATTATTTTGTGCTAGTGGCTTACCCCATTGAGATAGTAGAATTTTAGTTGTGAGTAGGGAGAGTGGCTTCTAATGGGGGCCGGGACCCAGAAGAGGTCCCAGGGTAACTCATTGGAGGTTTATTAATCAAGTGAAAACATTAATAATTAATGAGGGGTTTTGGGTATAATCACACTTTAACAAGATATAAGTGAATGCCTCACTCATGACTCAAGTGCTTGTATGGGCTTGAGATGAGTTGAGAAGGCCTGGAATGGCGAAATCATTGTCTTGTCCCTATGAAAGATAATCGATGCCGCATTGGATTGCATGTGGGGCCGGGTTTCGTAAGAGGTCACCAGGGTAACCCAAGTTGGGGGCCAGGGCCTAGGAATATTCACCAGGGTAACCCATGCATCATTGCGATGACACTCTTCCCTAAACAACTATGTTTGTTTTTGTTTCCCTTTATGTTATTCTTGGGCCTCTAGAAGCACTTGTTGGCATTTGTATGTTGATGTTTATTTGGTTATTCCTTATGTTGGACACATCTTGTGTTGATTATATTCTGTGCTGAGATTGCCTTATGTTATTGTGAATCTTGTTGTGAAGTCTTGTATCCTTGTCTTGTATGATGGTTTAGTTGGGGTTCCTTCTTGTCATCTCTTAGCATGGGGGGTGGGCCTTCGGGTCCACGTGGTTGGGTGGAATGTGCTATGCACCCCATTGGGTCCCCAGTCATCGATCGTGAAGTGCAAAATTGTACCTTGCAGTGACTCCTGAGTTGATCCAGAGTAGAATCCAGTATTGCAGTTTTGTTCTCCTTCATTTCAAATGTAACATTCCATTATATTGTATCTTTTCCATTCTTGTTGGGAAACGGCATTGTAATATTGTAACCCTTGATTAATGTGTTGATCATGTTCATAATATCTAATGATTACTGGTGTATACTTACTTTTCATGTGATGTAATTATGTTGTTGTAAAAAGTAATGCAGTCTTGTAAACCTGAGGGATTTGTTATATGAAGTTCATGTTTAGATTTCATATCATGTGTTATATGATTATGATGTATGTTAGTACTTTTAAAAAAAATTGGTGCCATAAATGTTATATTTATTAGTGTCCTTTGGGGTTGCTTGGCGGGGCATTACACTGACCATCATTTGTATGCATAAATAAGTATGCATAAATAAATTATGTGAAATTTGTTGTCGAAATCATGTTGAATTTGATCTACACCTACAATCATATAGAAAAGTTATGGCAACAATTGATCAAAATTTAGCCATCCCTGGAAGCACAACACAATTTGTGAAGTCTCTTCTATGTGAAAAATCAGAAAATTCGGATGAATTCAATGTTTAGTGTATAAAAAATGTATGTAATGATTGTGGAGATTTGAAGAATCTTTTACATGTTGACAATAATGAAATGCAAGTTACTTGGAAGAGATTTGAATATGAGACATACTTAACGAAGTCAGGAGTTGAGGCCAAAAAAATTGTTCTCAAAGAGAGTGGATTGCCTTACAATGAATTCATGAGTAAATTTTGCAATATCATATATCCACATATCCAGCATTGTCATGGTGCAAGATGGCAAGCTAAGAAATTTCGTTATTCAAAGAATTGTTTTCCACCAGGTTGTATTCTCTCTATTGTAGATTTCTCTGAGAACTATACATTTAGTCCTCAAACTGAGATCCAAAGTCAATATTATCATTCAGAGCAAGTTGCAATCTTCATGCAAGTTTGCTACAGGCATGCAGAGTTAGCGGTCGATGGAATACAAAGTAGCAAAGATGATAGAATTATCATCAAAGAGGTTCACTTTTATATCAGTGATGATACAAATCATGATAAAAGCTATGTAGCTCATTGTTTCAAAATGTTTTTTGAAGACCTAAGACGGCGTGGCATAAATCAAGAACAACACTGGATATGGTCTGATGGATGTGCTGGTAAGTACATTGTTTTTTAAATTATTATTTTTAATTTATATTTACTTTTAACTTTAAGACTTCAATTGTTTGATTGCTTAAATCTATATATATAATTACTTTTTTTAAGCTAATTTGGTTTTCAAGTGTTTAATTATTTGTAACTTCATAGGACAATTTAAGTCTGCAAAAGCCTTTGTTTGGTTAAGCAGTCAACATGCTAGACACAACACCAAATTTTTGTGGAATTTTTATGAGAGTGGACATGGAAAAGGAGACAACAATGGAGCAGGAGCATGTGTGAAGCCTGCACTTTGTCAACATGAACTTGCTGGTATGTAAAGTTTTCACCATATATATATATATGTCTAATTTAGCTTGATATTTTTTAAAAGATTAGATATATATATTTAAAAACTAAATTAAATTCTTTTAAGTTCCTTGAAAGTAATAGGTGACAAATTGTGCCAACTTGTGTGTAACTTGTAGGTAATGCCATACGAATGCAAATGAAATTGTTGAATGGTGCAAAAGTCATTTTTTTGCTCGTGACTCAACATACAACACACAGTATTTTTGGGAAGTTACAGGTATGTATGTCTAGTCAAAATTTGTTAAAATTTGAATTTCAAAGTTCAAGTACATACATGATTTCAAATTGAATTTTCAAGTTTGAATTTAAACAGATATTGATCGATCAAATCCTTATAATTGTCAAGCAATTCATGGTATTAGAAATCTGCATCAAATCATGACAACGGGGAGTAGTAGGCCTTATGCAATTAATGTGAGAGAAAAATCATGTTTTTGTATTGATTGCATTGAGGACAATGCAAATATTGATCAATGTGAGAATATTAGAGATGGGTATGTTTCACAATGGGAAATGAAACAATTAATATCAATGCCTCCTTTTGCTGAAGATGACAATGTTGATGTCTACGATCCACTATATTCAGCTGATTACGAACGTGTATCTGATTTAGTTGTTATAGGTATGGAAATTGATTAATTTAGTTAAAATCAAGATTTAAATTTATATATATATATATTCTATGTTTAAGTAAGTTTCAAATATAAAATATAAATTTTTACAACTTAAATGTATAATTTACTTTATGTATATATGTGGTGTGTGTACAGGAGATATTTTCGTTGTAGTTGCAGATCCTGAAAATGTGGAAGGTGTAGATTACTATCTACTAAGATGTACGCAACCAAAAAGCAAATTGTTCGAATCGATGACAAATGGTGATGGACAAGAGTATCCCATTGGATCAGTCGTTATTGAAGGCACATATTATCAACAAATAAAGATAGATAAAAATGGTATTATATTTGTTGATTATAGGCCAGGACAAAAGGTTCTACATTACAGTCACTTAGTTTTGGCAACAAAAATAAATTTAGAAACTTTACCTAAAAGAGGACGTGCCAAACAAAAGTGGAGGTTGCCTATTGAAGATCATGAGAAGATTTTAGAGATAATTAAAGATAGAGAGGATCTAGATTTTATGTACCAGGAGCTTTAAGTTGTTTTTTGGATACATGTGTACACATTTATGACTCCAAATCTAGATAATTTATATATTTGTATTGATTGGACATGTGACATGATTTAGAATGGGTTTTTTTTTTAGAATGTGACATGTATGTTAGATCATATATATGCTTGATACAAAACCCAGTGACTTTAAAAATGTTTTAATTTACATTTTTCCTAAATTCCTTTAAATCATCTAAATTTCCAATTGCATTTTTACATGTTGGACATGGTTCATTCTTTTAAGTTCACTCTTGAGAATCTCTAGAAATTCCTTTATATCATCTCTCTAGATTCCTTGATTGTAAATTTTTATGTTTGACATGGAATTGTTAAACTTTCACTTTCAAATCTTTGAATTTAAATATTTGTTCAACTCCACTTATATACATGAGCTAGATTGAATATATATATGTGTGCAACAATTTGTACAAAACCTAGTTCTATGTTCCAATTTTGCATTTAAATTTATTTATGTTCCATGGAATTCTTAAGTTCACATTCAAATCTTTCATTTCATTTGAACATTCAACTCCACAAACTTATATAATTATCTAGTTGATTTGGTGTTTGAGTGGTGAAGAATCTAGACATAAATGTTGTCTCTAGTTTTCTTTATTTTTTATACATTACTAATGCACGACATTCAATAATTTTAAATGATCATCTGGATTTTCATGTATCCTAATCATCACATCCTAATTTTATTATTTTCATCAGGTAAGCATCCCTCATCCTAATCATCAAGTTAAGATCACTTTATCAAGTAATAACCCATTTAACCATAATCATCCTAGAATCATTTAAAAATTATCCATCTAGATCCATCTCAACCATACATCCATTCTCCATCCTTAATAAAAAATCATCACTTAAACATCAAAATTTGGTTACTTGGTCTCAATCTAGTCCATACATCATATTGTCCTTTCGTCATCACCCAAAGCTTTCAACATCTAGGGACCTTATCCTTAATCTAGACTATCATCCATTTCAAATCCAATCTCCTAATAAAAAATCACTTGACCTTATAATTTGATTTCATCTTTAATCCAAATTTGCTTTTAAGAACATTAGCTCCTATCTTTTAAGTATAGTTATTAAATCCATTTTGTTAATGTTAGATTGTATCCAGGTTCTCTTGGTTTGGTCTTTCTTGTTCACCTCAAGGTGCATTGAAATATATGAACATTGTAGTGAATCATAGTGATGGTGTTTGGGGTGCTTGAGATAGCTACATTTTGGCATCAATTTAACTTTGTTTACCATGTATAACTTGAGACCATGTATGTAATGGTCCATCTTTCTAGTACAATTAAATATGGATTGATCAATTTTTAATTTATATAGAATTGTCATCTAGGAAGATCTAAATCTACTTGATCAATTTTTAATTTAATATTAAATGTGCATAACTTTCAAGATTTAAATATATCAATTTCCAATTGCATATATATAAATGTTCCACATGGAATTCTTAAACTTTCAAGACTAGAAATTTGATTTCATTTACATTCAACTCCATTTATAGCTTACATTCTTTCTTTGAATTATATGGAATTCTTACGTGAAAACTTGAATATATATATATATATATATATTTGATTTCATTTACATTCAACTGGACACAAGTATAGCTCATCATCTAGTTCAAGAATTCTTTGCATGCACATTTAAATGAACATGTGTATTAGATTATATGGAATTCTTAGGTTCATGTATAGCATGATATATGCACAATTTAAATGTATTTAACCTAGATTGACTTTAAAAATGAACATTTAGGGCTTTAAAGAATTCAAGAACTATCATCTATTTCCAATTGCATTTTTATGTTCTACTTTAAAATATAGCATTAATCTCAAGCATATTTGCATTCAATTTTTTCTATTTCTTGACCTATTTATTAAAGAAAAATTTATTTGAACTATTTATTTAAATTAATTACATGTGCATGTCCATCTTTTTAAATTTACAAATAGAAACCATTAGATAGTGGACAACATTTTGATTTCATGGTGTAAATAGATATGTACAACAAGTGCATTTGAACAAAGCATAATTTAAATTTAAATAAAGGTACTTGTTCCTTGCTAAACAAATAAAACCATAAACTAATAATGCATGATGTATTCATAGATGTAATGTAAGTGAACATCAAACCATACTAATGCACATATATAACAAACCTAGATTCAAACCATAAAACATAAGTACAACACATGTGCAAATTTTCAATACATAAATCATAAAAAGTGTCTCGAGCATGTAATAATATGATCTCAAACATACAATACTATAAAAAAAATCTCAAAGAAAGGGATGTCTGGTATGAATAGAATCATCAGATCTCTGGCCCGATCTATCCCTCGATCTCTCCCTCAACCTCTCCCTCGATCCATGGATCGATCTCTCCCTCGATCCACAACCCGATATCTCCCTCGATCCATGGACCGATCACTCTGTTGATCCAAGATGTGTGGATCCATGTCTCGATCCAAGATCTCTCGATCTGTGTCCTAAGCCTCGTCCCAACCCTTCAAGTACATATATGTAAAATTATCTAAAATTACAATGTACTTGAGTTCAATGTGTTCAAACTTAAACATCAAGTAATTAATTTTTTTATTAAATTTAAATGTACCTCATCTGCATACTGTGTGGGATCGCCATCATGCTCCAAATTTCCAAAGTCTAACAAATCACCATACTGCTTAAAATTTTCAAGTACACAATTTCAATAAGGAGTTAAACAACTAGAAGTTTTTAAAATGCATTACATAATTTTTTAGAACACAATTTTATATATGTATTTAAATTATAAATTGAAAGTACCTGTCGTGCTTGCTCGATGGCTCTACCAATGTCACTAAGATCATGCGAATGTAAAGACATCGCAAGGGGATTTGTAGCATGTACGATATTTGTGGCAAAAATAAGCTGACTATATGTCCCATGGACAAGATCAGGTGTCATGGTAGCCTCAATGTGACCTGTAACATCCTGATGACTACCTGGACAAGCTAAAGGATCAATAGAAACATGATGCGCATGGGATCCTGTAGGCTGGTGTGGAATATCCTAAGCTGCATTTTCCACCCTGTGGCTCGTATGTGTATGAGGATATCACTGTTTAATAAATTTTAGTACCCTGTCAAGAGAAATCCCATGGTCCTCACTAATAACCTGATATGCTGCTAGTAAATCCAAAATTGAGAGTCTACACATATTACACAGAGTCATGTGGGTCATATGCTCAACATCTGCAAGAGTAGGTAGATCGACACTACTAAATGGATCATACGATGCAGATGTAGCCTTAGTGGGAGGAATGATCTGCGGGCTTAATAAGTATCTACCAACTCGATCAAATGAAATCTGATCAATCTGCGTCGTAATTGTAGACATCCAAATTTGACCACTTCCATATGGTCAAAGACATCTCCTTATTCATCCTTTTACTCATCTACCACATCCTCTTTGCCAGTATTAATTAAATCATTCATTTAATGAATATTTCATGTCCTACATAAGGTTCCTAAAGCATTTAATTTAATAAATACTTTTACCTTCTTTCCTGTCTAAATTAAATAAATATACCACTTTATTTAATTTAGCCATATAACCTCTTAGAATTTAAATTAATTTTTAATTCCTCATTTTCTCTCTCATTGTCACATCCTCCGACTTTTGCAAGTTGGTCTCTAATTCCTCTTAACCATCTAACCCTCTTCTAATCATAATTAATTTATGGTTAGGATGTGCTCACCCCTAATCATCATTAGGGTCACATCCTCCATAATCTCCCACTTGCCTCTAATATGTCATTAAGTTGTCTAATTAGGTACTTGCACAACCTTAATCACTTAATTAGGTCAACCTAATCCCCATGTCATTTATGGAATGTGTCCTAAGTAAACCCTATCAAAGGCTTTCTCCTTTTGGAGAAGGCACCCCTTTCCCCATGTGAATTTTTAATTCACATTTAATCCCCCAATGTATTTCAAAGAATTTTAAAATCTTTCTCTCATTCCCATGTGGATATTTGAGGAATTTTTAATTCCGCACATGTCCTCTCACCCACATGTGGACAAGGACCTCCTTTATGAGATCTTGTCCAAATCCCAAGGTACTATGTAGTACCTCCATGTCATGTCCACATCATCTTTCTCAAGCCACTTTACATGCCACATTTCAAGATGTGAGGGCTTGTGAGTTATCAACTCACCATAGCCCTACATCTTGGCCATGTTGGTTTAATCTCAACTATCCATTTCTCTAGAGAATTCAAAATTCTCTATAAATACCCCCTCTTTTCTCTCATTTTGGAGGGAGATCATTGTGCTAACCAAACTCTTGCAAATTTTTCATTTGAGCCATACCTAGCCAAATATTTGCACTTGCATCCATTCCCATCCATTCTCTTATCCATCTTGCATCCCACACTTGCATATTTTTCCATCAAGAGGAGCATACACAACATCGAAAATTAAGGGCTAAGCAAAGGATCGATTCAAGACAAGGTAAATTAGCTCCTTTTTATCTTTGCTTTGTTTTAATCCAACTTGGCCAATCTTGATGTGTTAGGTGTTTAGGTGGTTTTCTTGTGTATTTTGTGTTGCTACTCATTTTGTGGATCCGCGTTTTCCCCTTATCCATGATAATAGAGGCAATGTTATAAAAAATCTGACTCTGAGTGGAGCCTGTTGCTGCCTCCCCTACTGCTGCCAATTCCAAATGTTTTGGTAAAACCAAAAGGTTTGGACCAACTAATGCCATCTTGTCCATAGGTGGTGGAAAATTTGAAGGCCTAAACTGTGGTTTGTCAAAAAAATGGCCTTTACCCTGGCCAACATGCTTAGGATAAGATGTGTAGTCCACCTCTATATGTAAATGAAATTCTGCATATAACTGTTTGACAAAATACGATGGCAGCTCATCATTGTGAGGCCATCTATGATGTGTTGCCAACCATCTAGGGTATATGAATGGTGCAACAAGAGGATCTTCACACCTCGTAACCACATATCCTCTAATTTTATTTTTTCCTCTATAAAATGGGAACATGGATAACACATTTTCACCTGAAACTAATTTGGCAACTTCTCTATGTTTCACTATGCCAATAACACTCCTGGCAAGAGAAAAATAAAACTATTCAATGCTGATTTCATCATAAGGATTGTATGATCGAATTGTTTCAATCATCTTAATAATCTCTTGTCTAATAGTGACTAATCTATCTCGATTAGCCAAATTGGGGGAGTTGTGAATTGTTTGCTCTAAACATTTTAGAGCATTGTCCAATCTAGCAATACTATCCTAAAATATATTTGATCTAGTTTGAGCTTCTCGCTCAGAACGAGGGGAATGATGAGATCCCTCATCGGCCATGATATATATAAATAGATAGAGATCTGCATATCATTAAAACAAAATTACATGATGAACTAAACAAATTTAAATTGAAATTTTTTCAAAACTAAAAATATATATATATTTAAATTAAATGTAAAATTTTCAAGTTTCAAAACTAGAAAACATTTTTAAATTTAAATGTATCTAATGAGATCTAGTTCAAACTTTATATCTATCTCTATGTGAACCTATTAAATCATAGATGCATGTAATATGCAACCAAGAATAAATATGGAAAAAATATATTTATCCTTTCAACCACTCTATACTAAAATTAGATCAAAATAAAAAAAATACTCTTCATTACAATTGGTCACATATATAGCCTTTCTTTGTAATCAATTATTTTTTAAATCAAACACTAAATAAAAAGGTTAACATTTCCTTAATTTTTTGATAACTTAAAACATATTAAAGTAATAACTAAAATTCTTTGAAATAAATTCCTTAGGAATAAAATATAAACATTGTACACATGTTTTGTAGGCACAATATCTCCTTTGATATCATCTTTTTCTTTCATGAAAGATGAATTTAGGCCTCGGGAATGCTATGTTTGATTAGAAACCTTGGCCTTGTAAGCATGGAATGACCTTTATTTCATCATATAATTTATTTTCTTCTTCAATGAACTTAACTCAATAGTTCACCTTTTGTAACAACTTAGATAACATAAGAAATTTGACAACTCCAAAGAGACTTTCAATACATTTGTGTATGTACATATATACATTTATGTGTATGTATGTATGTGGGAGTGCATGTGTACATGTATATACATGTATATATATGTGTATGTGTGTATGTACATATGTATGCATATATATGTATGTGTGTATGTACACATGTATATACATGTATGTATATGTATGTATGTCTATATACATACATGTATACACATGTACATGACATATGTATATATATATATATATATGTATATACATAAATATGTATGCATAAATATATATATGTACATGCACGTGCGTACATATACATACATATATTTATGTACATACATACTCAAGTACATACATACATACACATGTATTCATAAAAATGTACACTGTACATATATGTACATATGCACATACATGTACATAGACACATACACATATGTCATGTACATACATACATACATACATGCATACATACATACATATATATATATATATATATAATACATACATACACACATACATGTATATCACATATAAATACATGCATACACACATACACATACATATATAATACATACACCAGATCACGGGTGATCCCACAAGTTGGTTTTACAGATTTATGGGAGATTCCTAATTTTATTTGAAATCCACATATTTTTAGAAAATATAATTATTTAAGCCTTAAAAGTTCCATTTAAAGCATTCCAATTGAAGAGGGGTTGATCAAACTACCTTAGATCAAACCCCCTTGGATAGAACCTTGCTAGTTTTAAACCATACCTATAACCGAGTCTCTTTTACACCTATCAAAATGTTATAGAAAACCACTTTTGATTTACCTTTTGGGATCAAATGAATTCAATTTAACATTTACTTTTTTGTATATGATCCTTATTATAGGATTTGCCAAAAAGTTATAATTTTTAAAATAGAATTTAATTTTATTATTATATTTATTTTTTTATTTCTTAATGAATGTAGGTTTTCAAGTAAAATCAAGTTCTCCTATTATTCTACGTGGGAAAATAGCCAGTTATCAAAAAATTTAAAAAATATGGAGTACATAGAAATTGAAGTCCTTGATCCAACAATTTTTTTTTTTTTTTAAAAATCGATACATACAAAAAAGTTATGCATTATCACAGTCATGCTATGTCTGAATTATGGTGGCTTGACTTTGGAAACTTGATTAAAAAGAAAAAAAATCAATAAAAAACTATCTAACCAAATGGAAGCACTAGATATCAGAGTTACAAAAGTAAATTCGAAAGAATTAAAATTTTTTCCTTCATGGAAAAAAAGTTATGTGTTATACAGTGAGTATCACTTTTAAATTTTATTTTTTTTTGAAAAAAACTAGTTTTTTAGGGAGATGGAAAAATAAGTGCAATTTGATTCCAAATATTTTGAAAAAAATATATTTAGAATCTATAGAAAAAATTTCATGAAACTCTAGTGAATCATCTTCAAATTCCTCACGGTTTAGCCTTTAGGTGTCTCAAAGTGAAGATTTAGTTAAAAATAAAATCTGATTCTTTAGTTTGGCCAAAATTGCATGAGAGAAGCCACTATTGTGGGATCCACCCAATACACATACACATATATGCATGTACACACACACACACACACACACACACACACACACACACACACTATATATATATATATATATATATATGCATACATGCATGCATACACACATAATTTACATGCATACATACACACATACACATATGTATATATAATACATACATACATGTACACATGTATGTATATATATGTACACATACATGTGTGTGCATTATGTACATATATGTATACATGTACATGTACACATGGTGAACTAAAAATTTGGGGTTTTCAATTTTGAATTTATAGAAATGTAAATTTAGGCAAAATGTATGTATGTACATACACATGCATTTACATATATTGTGTACACATGTACATGTATGTACACTCAAGTACATACACATACATGTCCACACATACATACATATACACATGTGTATATGTGTATATTGTGAGATGATATTATGTTTGCTATATTTTGGGATTCAAAATTAATTTTGTGTATTTATATACTGTTTTGCATTTCAAATAGTTTAAATATAATAATATAATCCATGATTAGTCAAATCTATGAGTAAAAGATGTGCATCATTTTCCCCAAGAGGAATATATGACTGTGTTGTTTGCAGGGTGGGAAATTAGCTAGCAAGAAACTAGACAATAAAGGTGTGGAACAAAGTAGGAGAACAACAAATAAAATAGAGGTGATGAGAAGATTGTGGACACTATTCCATCCCTGCAGACAATATGCCTCAAACATGATTATTGTTGATAAAGTGTTTCTTCTTACAACTTTCAGTTTATAGTCACTGTTTTTGAACATTTAGATTTCGGTGTATTGCATATGCATAAATTGTTATTAAGTTTGTTTGTAAGCCTTCTAACAGGCTGTGTTTTCAAACTAAGCTCTTTCAAGAAGGAGAAGGCTAATTCACTACTATTTTTGCAACCGTCATACCATTGAGGGATTGACGTACAAACTACAACCTCTATAGTTTAGATATGAGTTTCCAGGGAGTTTATTGTTGATGTGCAGCCCTACTCTATGCCTAATGTTTCCAATACCATATGACCCTAGAGTCCACCATACAGTCATATTAGCACTTATTTTGCTAAGGTTTGCATCCAATACACTCTGAATTCACATTATTATTACTCATACCTATCAATTAATCACCATTTATTTTATTTCTTTAAATGATTTTACCATAGATAATGCTTCAATAAATTTTATGCTAAAACCCAATTATATTAAAAATCTAGACTGTGTGTATAAAGTGTTGGCTTGGATAGGATGGTTGGTGTATTCAGTCCAACCATTATTGCATGAAAATAAGCTTATTATTGCCAATGGAAGAACTTTCTAGAGAGATTTCTACAACTTCTTTCCTTTATGTTAGATTGTAATTAATTTAAATGCTCCACAGTCATATTTATATCAAAAGGGATATCTTGGGTATACCATATAAAGTGATGATGAATGTGGTTTTATGGTGTATTTAATCTGCCTATATATCATATAAAAGGAGAAGCTAAGTATAACATCAATGTCGATGAATAATCTATTGTTACAATAGGCATGAAGGAAGCAAAAGTATATGGTAATATATGTCTATTCTCAACACACCCATTAGACTGGTAGAACAATTTTCCATTCACAAATATCAAATATTTAAAGAATGTCCAAAGAGGGGAATTCTGCTTGGTCATTCTTCTTTTTTTTGTTGTTTCTATATAAATACAAGAATTCTTTAGTGTGAAAATGTATTAATTTGTTAGGTATAGGGAATTGCTGAAGAAACAAGGACTTCGTTTATGGTATTTAGACATGATACTAATAGAGGATAATCAAGAAACATGTGGGTAAGCAACAATATTGTTACATTCCTTTTTCTCATAATCAAATGTGGACTCATCAAATGCAGTCTGGTGCAGATATAATGCATGTTTCATCTTATTATCCTATTTTGCTTTGAGAGTTTTATCTTATATCTTGATTCTCTTTATACTCATCCTGAGCTTTGTTTGAGCTCTACCCAGGTATTCAAGTTACATGGGAATGCATCACTCTCAGGGTTTGTTCTGACTGGCTAAGAATTTCTATCCCAAAGCCCGGTCTATTTAATCATTCATATTTTGGTTTCAGTTTTATTTAATTTTTTTTTTCTTTATGTATGTTTAGAGATGGAAGGATTGAAACAACATAAAATGTTGCATCTAAATAGAAGTTCATTCATATGCCCCAATAACTAGTAATGTGTTTTGTAGTATGTCTTACCTTTGAATGTGCTTGCAGTGAATAGAATACTTTAAGCTTAATAACCCAAGGCCAATCCTAGTTTCTAATATATGAGAAAATTGAAAGTATGAGATTACACATATTCCTTCAAACTAGAGTACATATCAGAAATGTGAGTACTTTTAGAAGATTCACAACCTTTTATGAATTGAAAACAATTACCATTTGATGGGTCACATTTAAATCCATGGACGTTCTTTTTGCTTTACTTAGTTTTTAAGGCCGAAATGGAAAATAACCTCAATTTCTTCCAAATAATAGTTTAAGCAAGATAAATCAGTAATACCCAGGAACTAGATCTGTACAATCTCACTTTTCTCACAAAACCCCAAATTTCTAATCCACCAGAGCAAACGGTTTAAACAACGAAATCTGATAATGTTTTGAATTAATCATAACCAAATCTATGTATTTCCTTCATCAATATCACAAACAACACAAATTTTCATAACATTCAGCCAATAAAATGGAAGAGTAGAATTTCTTTCAACAAATCAATGAAACCCTAACTCCAAATACATCACAGAAATCTCTCAGACGAAATAGAGCACATAGAACTGGAATCAAAGAATACATCAAATGACCTCAGACATAACTTGGGTATATATGGGTGTTGTTGGTCTTGACCTCGGTCGACGAGCTCTTGCCCTGAACCGTTTCGCCTGAGCATTCAAAATGG
>VDFB02125819.1:0-20720 GCA_007258455.2 Sequoia sempervirens
AAAGCCATTTTAGATGAAACAATGTAGATTCTAAATATGTAATTTTTTTTAATTGGATTATTTTTTGATTTTCAATTAATTTCTAATAAAATCAGTCCATAAAACTTTAAGCATTAGGGTTTTTATTATTTTAATAACTTTTTGATCAACATAACATTTTGACAAGCAGTTACTTACGAGAACAAAATTTAGAAAATTATTTTCAATTTAAAAAAAAATCGAAAATATATGTTTAGGTCATCTTATGCATGTAAGTACACGACGATTTTTCAAAATGACAAATCTGCCTAATGAAAATTTAACCAAAAAAAAATTCAATAAAAAATTACAAAAAAATATCAAGAACAAGCTTTAGTGAGTCATAAAACTTTTCCCAAAAGGATTTAGAAAAATACGATAATTTAAGTCAAAATATGGATGTCGTACACGTGCATGGTATGGTAAAAAAAAAATGACTTTTAAACAGTGGTTTTTAGAAATGCCTATTAAAACTCAATTTGTACAATCTGGGTATTGAAATAAATTACATATTTGGAAACTAGACTCCGAGCACTACATTTTATGATTAGTGACTTTTTTAAAGATTTCATCTATAAGTGCTTCAAATTTTAAGGTAAAATGTGTCAAATTCTGAAAATCAGGAAAACACTTCCACTTTTTGGCCAAAAGTGGACTCATTTTACTTTTGAGGATGTTAATGCCCAATAGATTAGGGGCTATAGAGAATTTTTTTTGGCTAATTTGGCTACTATGTTATTCCCTAGGATGATTGTGTAAATTTGTATTCCTTTTATTTCACCAATTAAAGTGTTTTAATGCAACTTATGTGTAATATTGGGATGTGATGTGATACTTGAATGTCTAAAATAAATGCATTGAATACATTTAAATACAAATAAATAACAATAAATCATACAAATATGTGTTTAGTCAACCCTTGGAGGAAAAATAATTAATAGGTCTTCGTGAAATTTTAAATTTTAAGTTGTAGATTTAAAAGGGTCAATTCCAATACCATAGGGTCAACCCCATGACCATACACTTGATATAGGATATAAAAGGGGACAAATAGAGGTGACAACTAGTGCATGAAATATATAAATAACAAATGTATAGAAATAGCACATATATTTGAATATTTGTATATATTGATAGATTAGGAGATAAATATACAAGAATGTGTAAGGGATATATAAGTGGCATAACATCAAGAGTACTTTATAGAAATTTATATCATTTATCATTATATTAATGCATCACAATGCTCTCCTTAAAATAAATACAAAATTAGAAGGAAAATTATATACATATGCATATTTTACCTTTACAATAATATATAATAATAAACATTATTCTAAATTTTATAATTATCTATGTGATAGTTAAAAACCAAATAGTGAAAGCTTGGGAGAGAAGAGATTCTAAAGAGGGAAGGCACAATGATTTTTTTTCTAATTTAGTAACATAATAGAGATTGAAAAATTGATCTATAAGACATGAGATTCCACAATTTTCAAATTTCTTTTCATTTCTTCAATAAAATACTTATTTTTATTAGTTTTAATTTTTTAAATTTTCATATTTATTTTTTAATTTTTATTAAAAATGTTAAGATAATATGATCTTGTATTACCATATATACTGCAATTTAGCTATATAACCACTTCTCTTAATCCACTTTAATAATTGAATAGTTGAATTGATAATTCACTCTATAAATGATTGTATAATAGTTTGTTGACCTTGTAATTCATTTTCTTTTTTATTATATACATTTACTCAAAACTTGAACTTGACTCTTGAATTTTTGTTGCAACTTATCTCTTATTAACTTAAAAAATCATTCCTTCCACGAGTTGGTCCTTCTTTCCTATCACTCATTTCTTAATAAAACCAATACGTCTTACACAAAACTTGTAAAAGTAGAATTTTTATGTAGAGCTTTGCAAAAAATGTCTACTTGTTTGTTGGCATGATGTAAAGGTTGAAAAGAAGATTCAAGAATTTAACTAGTTTAGATGGATGAGCATCATTTCTCTCCAAATGAGGTATTGAATGTGACATTTGAGACAAAATTAATATGATGCATGTAAACCAAGAAAAAACATGGATAACTAGTCAATATTGTGTCATAGGTTAGGAATATCATTTGGTCAAAAGTATAATTATTCTATACTTCTCAAACAATCAAGGAATATATTATAGATTGCCTCCCTTGTTACACGTAGCTATCACTATTTTCAATTGAATTCAACATGTATGAGAATATTTTGAGTCTAATTATTTATTTTAAAAATATATAATTAAAATAAATTATTTTTATAATATCAAGGTATATAATTAAAAGAAATAATTAGTTTACAATTAAATTTTATAAACATAGACGGTATGAGAGTACATTTCAAGGTAAAAAAATAGAAAAATAAAATACATGGTTTTAAAGAGAAAAAAGTCATAAATTAAGTCTATAGTTTCATAATAGAAATAGAAGTCAACATAAGTATATAAAATTAAATTACAAAGACAACATCTATGTTAAGTCAATCATCTTGTCCATCAAAACTATACATAAAATTAGATTACAATGACAACACCAGTAGTAAGTCAAGAATCTTTCCCATCAAAATTATACATAAAATTAAATTACAAGGACAATACCAATATTAAGTAGGTATCTTGTCCACCAAAATTGTACGTAAAATTAAAGTACAAGGACAACAGTATTAAGTCAAGAATCTTGACCATCAAAATTAGACATAAAATTAAATTACAAGAACAACACCAGTATCAATTCAATAATCTTTCCCACCAATATCATACATAAAATAAATTACAAAGATAACCAATATCAAACTAGGGATCTTGCCCACCATAATTATACACAAAATTAAATTAGAAAAGCAACACCAATATCGAACTAAGATCTTGCCCATCAAAAACTGTCCCATTCAACACCTGACAAATCTTTGACATCATCCACATAAACACCATCACCATTACCATCCTCAAAATGAACACTCCTGATCAGAAAAAGTCCCTCAAGTAACACTCACTATTTCTCTATCCATGTCAATATCTATGCCTATCCATATCCTATCTGCCTTGCTATTATTCCCATTCTTATGACAAGCAAAGTGAAGAGAATATATTGAAGCCTCTAATATTAGCAAACAGTATTGTATCTAAATTTTTAATATTAGAATACAATAATTTCAATTATGTTTCCAACATTGGCATATAGTACCATATTCAAATTTCTAATAGTAGTATACAATATTGGTGTGATTGGAACCCGTGAACCCACTGAACCCACTTGCTGGGGTTGGTATGTATTATTGAGTTGAAGTAATCCAATATTGCATACAATTATAGGTATAGTTGTGAGTAAAATATTTATATATCATCAAGAGTTTTGCAGCTCACACGCAATTGAGAGGACATTTATATATTTGTTCTCATATTCAAATTATGTGATTTCATACCTTTCATTATTGATTATCTTACCTACCTTTGAAAATATCCTATCTCTGTCTCTGATTTGTCTTTTACTTCTGTTTTCTTCTGTTGGGAACTTTCCAATAAGAAAACGTATACGTTTGTTTCCTCTCCAGCAGAGACTCCTCGGAGGGAAATCTTTTACTGCCAGTAAAGACTTTTGGGAAGGATACCATTTACTGCCAGTACTAATATGGTTGCTTTCTTTAACTGCAGTAAGGTACATTCCTTCAGGTTGATGGCTGTCTGCTGTAGCAGCTTGTTCGACTTCTTTTGCAAACTTTGTTTATGGTACATTCTCTGCTTTATAAAGCTTAATATATTTATTTATTTTTTAAATACTTGGTCTTCCTTGCCAATTCAAATTTGTTAACACATTTTTATGTTAAAGTTTAATTTTCAATTTATAGTTTCTAATTTATTATATAAATTAATAATATTATATATTTTGAATTTATATATAATTAACTTGTTTATAAATATCAATATCTTTCTAATAATAGATTAAATGAAAATGTTTTTAAAAATTAGTATTAATTTTAAGGTTCATCTTATAGTATGTGGTTCAATGGTGGTGTTGTTGTTGTGGACATCGAGTTTCAAATATTTGTTAGGATATTGTGATCACAGACCTTGTGCCCTCATTAATCCAATGTGCTCACCAATTTCAACTGTAACAATGATGTTGTTGGCATTCATGCCAAGTGACTTAGTGCTCCTCTAGACCCCTAATAGGCTAGTGTGCTCATGGGCTCTCACCCTCTCTACCCTAGTTGGGTTGTTGTATTCATGGTTCTAAACGATTCATGTTGATATTGTGTGTACACACTAGGGATGGGGTCCTTATAGCCTCACTTGAAACATGTCAAGTAAAAAATCCTTCCTCACTAAGCAAAAACTAACCTAGTATACTATTATTCCCAATGTCTTGAATATAGGTTTTGTTGATTCATCAAATTTAAGAACATATTTTAAGGGTTGTTGTTGGCATCAAAAGGGGATGTGCTCTCTTTGGTCAACCCCCAAATACTGAGTTTTAGTCATGAATATGCTCCTAGGATGATTGTGTAGATCTAGATTCCTTTTATTTCACCATTTAAAGTCTTGTAATGTAACTTATATGTAATATTGGGATATGATGTGATAATTCGATGTCTAAAATAAATGCATTGAATACATTTAAATATAAATAAATATCAATAAAGCATACAAATATGTGCTTAGTCAACCCTTGGAGGGAAAATAATTGATAGGTGTGAGTGAAATTTTAAATTTTAAATTTTGGATTTAAAATGGTTAAGCCCAATACCATAGGGTCAACCCCGTGATCATAGACTTGATATATGATATAAATGGGACAACTAGTACATGGAATATATACATAAAAAATATATAGACATAGCAAATATATTTGAATATTTGTATATTTTGATAGAGTAAGAGATAAATGTAGAGGAATGGGTAAGGGATATATAAGTGGCATAGCACCAAGAGTACTTAGTAGAAAGTTATATCATTTGTCAATATATTAATACATCACAACAATATCCTTAAAATAAATACAAAATTAGAAGGAAAATGACATACATATGCACATTTTATCATTACAATATTATAAAATTATAAACACTATTTTAAATTTTATCATCTATGTGATTTTTAAAAACCAGATAGTGAAAGCTTGGGAGAGAAAAGATTCTAAATAGGGATGTCGCAATGAAATTTTGTCTACTTGAGTAACATAGTAGAGATTGAGAAATCGATGTATAAGACATGAGATTCCATAATTTTCAATTTTTTTTCATTTATTCAGTAAAATGCTTCTTCTTCTTCTTCTTATATATATATATATATTCATTTTATTAAAAACATTAAAATAATAGGAGCTTGTATTACCATATAGATTGAAATGTAACTCCATAGCCACTTTTTTAAATCCATTTTAATAATTGAATAGTTGAATTAATAATTCACTCTATAAATTATTGTATAACAATTTGTTGACCTTGTAATTCATTTGTTATTTTTATGATATCCATTTATTGAAAAAATTGAACTTGAAACTTAAATTGTTGTTGCAACTTAGCCCTTATTCACTTAAAAAATCATTCCTTCTATGATTTGGTCCTACTTTCCTATCACTCATTTTGTAATAAAATAAATATGTCCTACACAAAACTTGCAAAAGTAGAATGTTTATGTAGAGATTTGTCAAAACATCCACTTGTTTGTTGGCATAATGTAAAGGTTGAAAAGAAGATTTGAGCATTCAACTGGATGGGCATCATTTCTCTCCAAACAAGGTATTGTATGTTTCATTTAAGACAAAATGAATATGATGCATGTGAACCAAGAAAAAACATGGATAACTAGTTAGGGTTGTGTCATATGCTAGGAATATCATTTGAAAAAATGTATAATTATTCTATACTTCCCAAATACTCAAGAAATATCTTATAGATTCCCTCCCTTGTTAGATAGAGCTATCCTTATTTTTAATTGAATTCAACACATATGGAAATATTTTAAGTCTAACTATTTATTTCAAAGATATATAATTAAAATAAAATATTCTTATAATATAAAGGTCTATATAATTAAAACAAATAGGGTGATCCCACAATAGTGGTTTACAATTTTTTGTCAAACTAGACACTAAAATATATATTTTTAACTAAATCTTCACTTTCGGGCACCTATAACAACAAAACCGTGAGGAATTTGAAGATGATGCAAACTAGAGTTTCGTGAAATTTTGCCTATAGATTCTAAATATATTTTTTCCAAAATTTTTGGAATCAGATTGCACTTCTTTTTCCATCTCCCTCAAAAGCTAGTTTTTTCTAGAAAACAACATTTTTAAAAAGTGACGCTCACCGTATAACACATAACTTTTTTTCCATGAAGAATAAAATTCTAATTGCTCAAATTTAGATTGTATCTCTGATATCTAGTGCTTCCACTTGGTTAGATAGTTTTTATTGAATATTTTTCCTTTAATCAACTTTCTAAGTCAAACGTAATAAGGGTGTGGTTCGGTGGTTAAATCACTTGGTTGTAGTGATGGCCACCAGGTTCAAACCCTCACTGGGTCAAAGTGCTCATAGGCCTTGTGCCTTTACTGGCCTTTGTGCTCAGGGGTTTGGTTGTTTCTTGTGGTTTGTTGTATTGGTTCATAGCTCCGGTCAAAAAAGCATTTACCCCTAATAATATGGGTGCATTGCACCTTTAAAAAAAAAAAGTTTCTAAGTCAAACCAATTACAATTCAAACATAGCACTGACCATATAGCGATGTAACCCTTCTTGTATGTATTAAAATTCATTTTTTATTGGATCAAGACATCAATACCTAGCTAGAACATATTTTTTAGATTTTTTTTTTGACATTCTACTATTTTTCCACATGTGCAGAACAAAGAGTTTGATTTTCAATGAAAAACCTACATTCACAAGAAATAAAAAATAAATATAATAATCAAATTAAATATATTTAAAATTATACTTTTGGGAAGCTTATAATAAGGAATGCATACTCATTTGATCCCCAAAAGGTAAATCAAAGTTTTTTTTTTTCAGCATTTTGATAGGTGTAAAGGGAGAATCCTTTATAGGTATGGTTTAAAACTAGGGTTTTCTATCCAAGGGGTTTGATCTAAGGTGGTTGATCAAACCCTCTTCAATTATAATGCTTTAAATGAAACTTTTAAAGATTAAATCATTATATTTTGTAAAATATGTGATTTCAATAAAAATCAGAATCTCCCAATAATTGTAAACCACTTTGTGGGATCACCCAATAGTTAGTTTACAATTAAATTTTATAAAAAGAGATGGTATGGGAGTACATTTCAAAGTAAAAGAATAGAAAAAACAAATACATTGTTTTAAAGAGAAAAAAGTCATAAATTGAGTAAGTCTACATTTTCATAAGGGAAATAAGAGTCAACATAAGTATATAAAATTAAATTACAAAGACAACATCAATATTAAGTTAGCCATTTTTTCCATCAAAACTATGCATAAAGTTAAATTACAAGGACAACACAAGTACTGAGTGAAGAATCTTGCCCATCAAAATTATACATAAAATTAAACTACAAGGATAACACCAATATTAAGTAGGTATAAGTGTCCACCAAAATTATACGTAAAATTGAAATACAAAGACAACAATATAAAGTCAAGAATCTTGACCATCAAAATAACACATGAAATTAAATTGCAAAGACAACACAACTACTAAGTGAGGTATCTTTCCCATAAAAAAATATACGTATAAAATTAAATTATAAGAACACACAAGTATCAAGTCAAGAATCTTTTCCAACAATATCATACATATAATAAATTACAAAGATAACACCAATATCAAAATAAAGATCTTATCCACCAAAATTATACATAAAATTAAATTAAGAGAACAACACCAATATTGAATTAAGGATCTTGAAAACTGTCCCACTCAACAACTGACAAATCTCTAACATCATCCACATAAACAACATTACCATTCTCAAAATGAACTCTGCTCATCAGAACAAGTCCCTCAAGTAACACTCACTATTTCTCACAGGTCAATGTCAATTCCATGCCTATCCAATCTGCCTTGCTATTATTTTCATTCTTATGACAAGAAAGTGAAGAGAATATATTTAAGTCTCAAATACAGTGTACTGTATCTAAATTTTTAATATTAGAATAAAATAATTTTATTTATGTTTCCAATATTGGCATAAACTATAATATTAAAATTTCTAGTAGTAGCATACAATATTGGTGTTATTGAATCCCGTGAACCCACTGAAGCCACTTGCTGGTTGAGCATCTACTGATAGTTGGCATGGATTATTGAGTTGATGTAGTCCAGTATAGTTGTGAGTAAAATATTTATATATCATCAAGAGTGTTTGCAGCTCACACGCATGTGAGTAGAATATTTATGGATTATGTGAAGGAGGATCTGAATTGAGAGGTACATCCATGTTTGTTCTCATATCCAGATTATTGTTTATTATTGTTTTATTATTGTTTATCTTATCTACCTTTGAAAATTTCCCATTTGTGTCTCTGATTTGTCTTCTATTGTTGTTCTATTCTGCTGGGAATTTTCCAGTACTAAAGACTTTTGGGAAGGAAATCATTTATTGCTATTTTTCTGATTGAATACAACAGTACTAATTAAGTATCCAAAATTATTTTAATGAATCACTCATTTCTTCTAACAAATAATACAACAATAACTTTAAATTTTGCTTCCATTTCTTTTTTTCTATATTAAAGAAACAATTCTCTTTTTGAACAACTAAAATATATTTTATTTATTCAAATACACAATACGCATGACACTGATTAAGCATATAGGGGTTCCCCTTGTGTTGTTTTAATGACTTCATGAGTGTGGAATAAGGGATCATAGCTTAATGATGAACTGATAGGATGATGACATTCATTAGGTTCCCTTTGTTAGTTCACATCCTCTAAACTATTGTCTTCTTATTTGCATGATTAGTGAAGGAATAGAAATGTAGCTAAGAGATTGAGGAAAATGAATGAAAATGATCATTGTATGTGTTGTGCAAGGTTTTAAATATAGCATTGTGGTGGAAAATGCAACTACAATTTAAAGGAATTTTATAAAAACATATAAGCCTACTTTTGGTTTTAAACCTTCTTGTTAGATGACCTCAAGATTATTTTCCCCTAAGATTTTTCAATCTTGGAGGAATCTTTCTTCTTGAACCATCATTCATTTATCTTAAAAGTTGTCATTGGGATCATCTAAGGGCTATCTCCAATTTTATGGAGAATGGAGAGGGCCCCCCACCATAGAAATGGAGAATAGTAGTTGACTTCCAATGGAGAAAATTGAGAGAAGCTTTATGTTCTTTTAATTCCTTGACTTCATTTTGGAAAGCTCGTTGCGACCCACATGATCCCTATAAATAATGAGTTGTTTGAGCTTTTGATGTAAGGGAAAATCAGAATTCATTCACGAATTCACTACGATACACATGCCTCTCAATAATTTCTTGAAATGACACCAATAATTTGCAAGAAGTGTATTAGTTTCTCATACTAAAATCTCATGAAATTACATAATAACAAGGAAAATATGAAATAACATTGTTTTATAGCAATGAGGACTGATCAAATACATTTCAAAACTAATATAGAATTAATTTAAGAAAGAAAAATCAATCACAAGAATGGTCTCCTTCAACCAATCTTCTTTCACAAGTTTTTGCTCCTATAACATGCAACCTTCAATAGGAAAAATCAATGACAATAGACCTCTGATTCTCAAAACCTTTTACTATTGCAACAACATTTTCAAACTTGAAAACATGGATTTTTGAACTCCTTTCCAAGAACTACCCTTCAATATCCTTCTCCATAAATTTCAAAAATGATCCTCTTACAAATCTAAAGCTCACAACCACAACAACAAATTGCACAAGCTAATGTAAGATGGAAACAAGATTTTATATTATCTGTGGACATGGAAAAAGTAACCCTTTTACTTTTTCTTGCTTTGTCCCTCCTTGTGCTTATTTGGCTTGATTTTTCCTTGATTTAATGTTGTAATATGGCCCACATATTCACATGTTGAATCTTTATGAATCATTAAGACTTTATGATGTCTTGTAAAAGTGTTGTGATACATTTTCACACTTTTCTAGACTCTTCTTATTATAATTCACCTATATACCCTCTTTTTATCACTTACCAAGTCTTATTCTAAATTTTTGTAAAGTCTTGTAAAAAACTTTCATGCTTTTCTAGACTTGTCATCACCAAATACACCTTTCTTATGCTTTAAATTTGGCCCCTTTATGTACTAACAAGCCTTAATTAAGTGTATTTTTTAATACAAACCCGAAAAACATCATTAAAGACAACTTAATTCTTGACACCCACTCATATGCCTTGAGTGGGAACCATTCACCCAGGGTGGCAAATGAGTCCCTCTTGGCACAAAATTCAAAATAAATTTAAATTACTGATGGATTTTTATTCATTAAGACCTAAGGTTGGCTTGTGGTGTTGTATCTTCAGGAAATTACGGCATAATTGTGTATAAATACATGATTTTATAATCATTTTAATCCCCTTTCATTCAAGTATTCATTCTTGCATTCAATCCATCTAAGCATTCATTTGAGCATCATAGCATCATTCAATCAAACAATTATCAAGCATGTTGGAGCAGCCATTGACATATCTTCAGACTTTAACAAGGGTTTGGTGAGTTCATGAAATTTGCATGTTATTTATTCATCATTCCTTTCTCATTTCATTTCTTTATCAAGGGTTTGATTGTCAAAGTGGGGTTTGACCAAGGAAAATCCCTATACTTTAACCCTTAACCATTTTCCCCCTCTTTGCATGTGTGTTTGCAGGTATTGTAGGCGGATTTATCAAGGAGAGAGGTGTTGAAAAGTGGTCAATAATTCATCAAAGTTATCATAGTCAACATAACCCTAATTGGAGCTTGAAGACCATTTTTAGCCCGTTTTCTATAGATTCAAATCCGACAACTTGACAAGCAGAAAAGTGTAGACTAGGATCCACTGAGTTGACCTTTGACTTTGTGAATTTGTAAAATTCATCGAGCTCCCTTTTAGGTTTTGTTTCTTGCTAAGTACTAGCCCAAGCTTCAAATGAACATCATCGGCCTTTGCCACATGTTCGCTCAGTGCTCTCCAAAGAACTTCTTCCCTTCTCTTTTCAACCAAGTCTTGCTATGCTCCCACGTGTCTTCACCATGAGCTATTTTTAACCGCTTTTGTTCACTTCCACGTCGGGCCCCGCTTGCGTACCATGTAGCTTCCATTTTTGTAAAGATTTGGTAGACCCCACAAGTGGCACCTATAGTAAACATTGCTACTACCTATCACCCCAATGCAAGCTTTCAAAAAAAGTAAAGGAGAATGAACCACGAGTTGTGTTGTGGTACCACCTATCTCCATTGCAGGGACTTCATAAAAAAGAGGGAGTGGAGCATACACTAGGCTCTGATATGCTACCACGTGTTGTAACTGCCTCCACATGGAGGAAACACTTGTCTGCTTGGGACTTTGTCGGGACCACTTCCATCATTCGTAGGCAATGCACCTAGATAGGGTGCGACCAAAAGCTTGGCCTGAATTTTTTTCTGTTGTAATGGCCAAGGGAATCATTGCTACTGCATCATTGCTCAGGGTACGAATCTTTCAATTACTACTTGTTAGGCGGTGGGAATTCTCACTATATATGTTACTATTTTCTTCTAAAGAGGGGTTCAAAGGTTACATGTTACCTATTCCAAGTCCCACAAGATAAGAATTGAAGAAAATACAAGATTTTAGAGAGCCACCAGGCCTTTTTATTGTTTCGATCATTGCAAAAACTCACAGATTGAGCCATTGTTCAGCCTTTCTGTATTCTTATGCTATCTAATAAACTTTATATTGTGCCATTATTGTTTGAATGGTTCATTTATAGAACTTCTATAATTTTAATGCAAGTTTGTTGGTTTAGATCATGTCTTTCAACTCTTCTTTTCAGTGAATGGGTGTGAAAATTATTTTGTCATTGAATGTACTATTCATACTTCAATCTTTAATTTATGTCATTCTAGAACATAGAAGATTGTTGAATAGGCCCTTAGATCATATCCAAAAGATAGATTTATTGTGCCTTTTATCTAAATTATGGCACATCACCTTAGTTAGATCCTTTATTTTTATATATGCTTCCTTTTCCCATTCCAAAACCCCAATTACAGAAGAAGTCAACTTCTTTAAAATTTTGGAGGTCACTCAGTTTAGCACAATAGGTCCCCCATAAATTGAGTTTCCCACAAAGCACTATTACCTTGCCAATTTTTGGAATCAATAGTTTTTTCTTTTTTTTTCTGGCACACCCGGTGGGACTAAGCTTAAATGAACACAATTTTAAAGAGGGTGTATGAGCCATCGGCCTATAACTAGATCCCAAACAAAAAATAACCCTAGTTTACTAGTGCCGCCACTAGGAACAGTATAGGCCGCGACCCAATTAGTGAACATTCTGCTTCCTCTGCCCTTTCTGCTAGCCATGTTGCCTGCAGCTAATAGAAATTACGTGGCATGGGATGCCAAAAATCCTCTTGTTGCACTAGTAGTGCCTACCATTTGGGCTGCTATCTCGGCCTCTACTCTAAAAGCCATACCTAAACTCATCGGAGATGGATCAAGAATGCCATCCAAACATTTGCAAGATGTTGCAGACATATGTCTAGTGCATGAAGTTACAACCCAAGATGTAGTGTTAAGACTGCTTGGAGCCTCTTTCCAAGGCAGGGCATTGGATCGGTACCACATCTTCCAGAAAATTCTATCCATGCTTGGGATGAACTCAGAGATCCTTTCTATCAAATATTTTTGAATGATGGAGACTGGTCCTCACTATATTATCAGTTGTCAGTCATAAAGCGGGCCCCACATGAATCCATGGCTAACTTCAATGCCCAGTTCCATATAAGCTAGCAAAGAATCCAAGTTGATATCCACCCACCGCCCAATCTGGGATTCATGTTCTACTTGAAATCTATTAACCCCGACATCTCCATGATGATCTAGTCTTAGGGTGAGACCACTCTACTGACTACTTATAGCATTGTTGTCAAGGCAGAGAACAATTTGATCGACATCAAGAAGTTGGCACCCCAGCCCATCATACCTATATTTCCTGAGATATCAGTTCCTACTCAGGAGATGCCATCTACTAGCGCATCGGCTCCTCCTCAATCTATACATATTCGAATGTGCCCCAGAATGTTGCTTCTACTTCTGGCTCTTCAAAGGAAGAGATGGTAATAAACCAAATGGGAGTACCGAATAGGCATAGGTACCCCATGGATAGGTAAATGTGATCTTCTCCTGGTCTTCTGGTGCAATCTAGATCTGGTTGTAGCCATTGAATCCATCTAGAAAAGAGAAGTATTTCTTTCCTGCATGTGTATCCAAAACTTGATCATTAAAAGATAAAGGAAAATCATCCTTCTTGGTGGAAGCATTAAGTTCCCTATAATCAACATAAACTCACCATTTCCCTCATTTATTGGGCACAATCACTAATGGAGACACCCACTAACTATCTGAAATAGGGTAGATAAATCCCGCGTCTAGCAATTTCTGCAGTTCTCCTTCACAATCTCTCTTAGTGCAGGGTTAATTCCTCTCTGTGGATTTCTTACTAGAGTGTAATCATCTCTGATGTGAATCCTGTGTGTACAAATTTTAGGATCCAATCCATTCATATCATGATAATACCATGTGAATGCATGTTGATGGGTCCTCAATAGGCTTGCTAATAACAATTGTTGCTTCTCATTCAATTTACTATTAGCATTCAGATATTTTCCTTCTGACATCTAGACTTGTGTAGTTAACTCTATCATGGCTGCTTCATTAATACATGGTACCTTTAGTTCATATGACAATAATGTATGGAACATACCTGTTGTTGTAGGAAGTCTATCTGTAGGAACAATGGTTGTAGGAAGGTCATCTATGGGAAGAACATTTGCAGGAACAGTGGTTGTAGGAAGAGCAAGAAGAAGTGTGCTGACCAGAGTAGAAGATGATGCTTCCTCCACTTCATAATGGTTTTGAATGAGATTAGCCAACACTTCATCTTCATCTTGGAGTTTCACGAAAGAGCTTCTACCTAGCATCATAAGCTATGCCACAGAATTAACTTCCTTGGCCTCTTCACCAACATGGGGCCAAACAGGATTATCTTCATCATGAGATGGTTGAGCAGGTGGATAAAGAACAAACTTTTTACTACTCCTTCCATATGAAATGGCCATGTCACTAGAACAACATCCAATGTATGCATCTGCAGTTTCCAACCAAGGCCTTCCAAGAATGATGGGATACCCGCCTAGTGTAGCTTTAGGAGAAAGAATCATAAAATCTCCTAGATATTCCTAGGAATCTAGAACTACCACAAGATCCTCCACTACACTATCAAGCTTAATAGTAGAGCTATCAACAAGGTACAGGATAGTAGGAGTAGATCTCATACTTGCAATTTTTTAGTTGTTGCAAGATGTCCTTGGTCATTATATTTATTGCTGCCCCTAAATCAATTAGAGCATTCTTTACTTAGATCCTATTTATGACAACTGCTACCACAGGACTGTCTAGGTTATTATACTTGGGAATAGTCACTTTTCCCAACATGATGTCAGCTAGTTGGCCCACCACATGGACTATTGTTGGGTCTTTCTTTTTCCTACTTGGCTTTTTAAGACAAGCTTCCTTGATAGCTTTGTTGTAGATTGGAACATCCTTTATGGCCTGAAATAGGGGTATCTGAATAGATATATGTTTTAGCTGATCTAGGATGTCAAAAGTAGTATCCTCATTTTCTTCTTTCTTCTTGGTGACTTCCAATCTCTTAGGAAATGGTGGTTATTGCTTGGTCTGCTTGACTTGGACTGGTTCAAGATTTTTAGGTGCATTTGGCTGAATGGGATCATTCAGAGGCTCCTCCTCTTCCACAAGAAGCTTAGTGATAATGGGCTTGGAAGGGCCTGGTATAGTAGTTCTTGAACACAAATGGATTCCACTTACACTCACATCATATGTAGGGAATTGGTTTAAATCAACAAAGTATGCAGGCTGTTGTTGTGGCTTGTAATTAGGATTGGGTGTGGGCTGAGCTGGTAGTTGAGTTGGTTTAGGTGCATTTGAGCTTGGATTAGCAGGTGGAGGAATTAGAGTAGGCTATCGAGGCTGAGAAGGTGGCTACATGTAATTGGTTGTTTAAGTAGGCCACTGTTGTCCTCCTTTCCATTGATTCATTTGCTGCCAATTTCCTAGAGGTGGTTACCAGTGCCCTTGAAATAGATTCCAATTCCCCTGAGGTTGCTGCCACTGACCTAGAGAACTCTAATGACTAGGACAAGCATTTGGAGGGTTACTCCAAGGCTACAATGGATATCCTCCATAATTGGGTGGATATGGGGGCTGCCATTGGTTACCAAATGAATAGGAATTAAAATATGGTCTAGCATAGGATAGTGGATCTAGTGGAATAGCTTGTCTCGGAGCCCAAGGATTCTTTTGTGCAACATAGTAGACTTGGTCTTCTTCAATCTGAATTGGCTTGAACTCAAGTGATATATTCTTTCTTTCATGATTAGCTACCATCTTACATCTACAGTCTCTCTTCTTTTGTCTGTAGTTAGGGTAGTACTCTATCAACATTGCCTCTACCTCCTCTTGCTTCTTCTTGGCCTGAAGTGTACATCTAGCTGAGTAGCTAGATTATTTATGATATCTTGCTTGAAGTCTACCAACAAATGAGTAATCTCCATTCTTGAAACTCCACTGGTAGTTGACTTACCCATGGAAGGTTGATAAGCTCTCCCTTTCTTTGAGGCTACCCTAGAGTAGTACTAACATATTTTCTTGATATCATCCCAAGGAACTTGGGTGACATCTCCTCCTCCCATAAGATCTAAGGCATCAGTGCACCTATCATTGATTCCTCTTAGAAAATTTTTTTTTGTGAGTCTTCATTAAGTGCATGGTGTGAGACTTTTTTAAGTCAAAAAACCATACCAATGCATCTTCCTAGGCTCTAGATCTTTGTCTGTTGCGTCTAAAATGTCTCCTCTCATGTCACTACCCTTGCAATATTCCTTGTACCTCTCAAGATTTTGTCTTAATGTCTTCCCAAGTTTCCATAGTATCCCCACCTAGGCTCATGAACCATCTTAGTGTGGCTTCTTTCAAAGTGGTAGGAAATAACTTAAGTTGATGGGTATCAGTAGTATAATCATAACTCATGCAGAGTATGTCAAACTCAAATAAGAAGGTATCAGGATCTTCTGTGACAAGTCCATAAAACTTTGGGAGTGCTGAAGCAAGGATATTCTTAATGTTGTCAACTTCATTCTGATAGACAATGGGTAAAGGAAAGGCTGTTTGGTTAGGTCTATTCCCATTTGCATCATCCATGCTTGCTTGATGTGGTTCCAAAGCAAGGGTGTTATCAAGCTGATTTTGATCTTTAGAAGAGACTTCAAAACTAGTTAGATTAGGATATGCATCAACAAAGGGGTGTTGATCTACTTCTTCTTCTGGTAGATTCTGATATTCAACTAGCTGTCCAGAATGGATTAGGAATGTTAGGAAGAAATTTCCCATAAGCATCCATTTTCCTTCCTCTATGCATGTGGTATTACTCACAATCAGTCAACTCACACAAAAATTGGTAATGAATAAGGGGGTCATTACTTCCTAAAAGAACAATTTCCAAAAACACTACAACAAGAAAAGCTAACAATGACTCCAAAATACTACCTAGTTTGACACCATCCTTGACAATGATGCCAAAATTTTTGGCCTCCTATAATGATTTTAAATAACTAATCCTTTACAGCCATGACTCAGAGATTGGACATCTAATCTGAATAGCTATCTCAATCATCATGAAGGTGCATTTAAATTGTCAACCTAGGGACATGAACTTGAAATGGTCCACCACAGTATGTGCACTAGGAACTCTCAAGTAGCCATTTCTACTCTATAGCTAAGAAACACAATACTAAAAGTAAATTGCTTGAAAAGGAAATAAAGAAAATATTGATCATCAACTAACAACTATGTTAAGCTGAAATGCATAATAGGGATAAAAGATCTGAGCAATAAATAGGAAACTAATCTATCTACTTTGGCTACAAGAACAGACACGGAATGGACTTCTAGTGGTTGCAGGAATAGTTGATACCAAATTTCTAAGTACTAAACAACAAGTAATACTAAACTAATGCTAAACTAATAAGACCGATTACTCACCAAGTGGGCCCTCTTGGAAAAGCATCCTCTAAACTAACAAGAAATCAAATGCTTAAACTCATAACTTTATTTCATTCATTGTAAATCATGCGTACAAAGAGTAATGTATTAAAACTGGAGAATGAGTACAATGTCAAATCGTGCAACCTCTTCCTCTCTTATCACTAACTTCGAGGAAGGAGCATCAGATTATTACTTATGCTACAACTAAAACAAGGAAGTCAACTCCACGACTAGGAGGATGCCATTTAGGGAAAGCAGGGGAAAGTGGAGCGATGGTGGTTATGCATGCATGGAATGCAGTTAAACATGTAAGTTAGATGCAAACCCAACACAGTAGTAATGCCCATGCATGCTTGATCATTATGGTCCACAATAGGGTGGTTACATTCAGTTTGCATGAAGAATATTTTCTATTAGTTTCCTTTGACTTGGAGCGATTCCTCAGCTAGATGTTATGGAGAATTCCCAGCTGGCGGTATCTTCTTCAACTTAGCACATTAAATCTACATGGAAAGGTCAGTAACTGCACATCTATAACCACTCTAAGAAACACTCATTAACCACATGCAAAATCAATATAGATAGTTCACATTTTATGCCAAATATCATTAAAGCTTGTAGGGATAGGATAATATCAAATTTCAATGGTTTGAGAGAAACATTATGCAAATTCCAACATTTAAGCATTAAATTCCATGACATCTATGAGAAAATAGACTGTAGACTCTACCCAAAACTAGACCAAAAACTAGGCTCATCAAGGTTTTCATGTTCAATGGATGGTCATGGATTTTGGTTACCCAAGGGTTCTCTTTCTTCTGAATAAAAGTTACCAACAAAGAAGACTATATTATGGCACCAAAGACTTGGCCACATTGGAGAAAAGGGTCTAAAGACCTTGGAAAATAAAAATTGTGTCAACAGGTTGTCTAATTATAATCTTCATTTTGATTTTTATGGGCATTGCATTTATGAAAAATAAAACTGTGTTCAATTTTACTCAATTTCTCATAAATCTTGTGGTGTATTAGATCTTATTCATTTTGATGTGTTTTATCTTGTAGATATTCCTTCAATTGGAAAATCCACATATTATGTTTCATTTATTGATGATTATAGTATGACATGGGTATATTTTCTAAAGAGTAAATATGAAGTTTTCAATTGATTTAAATAATTTAAGCCAATGGTTGAGTTGTAGATTGAAAAGAGAAGAAAATATTTAAATACTGATAATGGCGGTGAATTTTTCTCTTATAACTTTGATAGATTTTGTAAAGATTACAATATTTTGAGACAAAAGATAACTCCATATTCCCGAAAGAAGAATGAATTTGCAAAAAGAATTAATAGGACACTAATGAAGAAGACTAGAAGTACTACTGAGTGGTGTTGGTCTAGAATAAAGGTTTTGGGCTGAAGTTGTTTATACTACTTGTTACCTAATTTAGAGACAATGCATTAACAAATGATGAATCTCATCCCATATCTGATCCCCTACAAATCAATGTTGGGCATATTTCTTCAAATAATTTTTGTGCCATATTCTACAGACCAAATGACATGAATGATTTATTAGATTGTACACACTCTAATAATTCAAACATTACATTCCATTAGCATGAAATTTCATTTCTTGAAGTACAAAATCAAGATGATCCATTAATGATAATTCTATTTGTAAATAATATTGGTATTAGACGCACTTTGTCACAGTCCCTATTTTCAATAATTGATTTATAATTTAATATTACTGTTCAAAAGTTATTTTTTTGACCAAACATTGTTTCATGTGCATGACAAGAAATACTCCCAGTAGAGAGAGAGTGTCATCCGAGAGGAAGTATCTTCATATGATTAGTAGTGGAACATGCAATGATTTGTTTATTAAAAGAAAATTTGAATTATTCTTTGATTAAAAATAAATAGACTTAGAATATATATATATATATATATATATATATATATATATATATATATATATATATATATATGTAATTTATTTTAGTATTTGATTTCCTCTTAAAATAAAATATATATTTATTATTTTGTAGTGAATTAAAAATAAAAATAAAATAAATTGATATTTATTTTATTCTATGATAATATTAATAAATCTTTTTTATCCAGATAATGACAAATTAAAAAAAACAAAGAAATAGAAAAGGAAAGAAAAATTGGAAAGAAAGCAAAGATAAAGAAAAGAAAACAAAAGGATAAAATAAAATAATTGTTTTATTTTACTTTTAATGATCTCTATGAAAATTAAATATTATTATTTGAAGATAATTATGAGCATAGCAATAAATCTTGCTTTCTTTTAAAATTAGATTTACTGGAAAAACTTGGAATTCAATGGAAAAGATGGGAAGATTTTCGAAAACAAGCTGATAGATAGAAAAACAATAAAAATAGAAAAATAAAAAGAAAAGATGAAAACAAAGCAACAATAAAGATGGAAAAAGGAGGAAGAAATTAATAAAAAAGTTATAAAAACTCTTAATTTCTCAACAAGAGGATTCATTCTAGGAATTTTATTTTGTTTGTTATCTTTCTTCATTCTCTCTGTAAACAAAATGGATGCAAGACAAGAATAGTAGAATTCAAAAGAAATTGGGAAAAGAAGAGGAATAGAATGGGAAAAGAACAACAGAACCAAAGCAAATTCATCAAGGATAGCGTTGGATTCCAGGTTTTTAATCACTATTTCCATGAAATTTTACTTCAGTTGTGAGTTTAAATGAATCATCTTGTTTTTCATGAGAAAAGATTTAAATTTGGATTGAGACAAATATTAGGTACTTGAAAATATGTATTATTTTTCTGTATGAGAAAATAGAAAGCCAATCAAACTATGATATTTTATTTATATGTATATACATATAAATAAATATTTCATGAGTATATATATATAAATATATATTCATATGTTTATATGTATAAAATCTTTCTAGTATATATACATACATATATATACATTATATATAATATATACATATATATACATACATACATCATATATATATATATATATATATATATATATATATATATATATATATATATATATATATATATATATATATACACATTGTTGATCAGTATTTAAAATCCAATGTCTGAAGGGGAGAAATCAATGTTTTATGCATTTTAATTTGTTTGAATTAAAAATCTATTAAGCAAATCCAAAAGCAACCTATAGCTACTTGGTAAGAGGGTTGTGGAGGGCGTTGTGGCCCCCATGGGGTCCGCACCCACATGAGAATGAAAGCCGCCCCTCATCCCACACCAAAGTACGTTACTTGAACTTTAAATTTATCATTGCTTTGTGCAAACAACTGGCCTTGCTAGCAACTATAATTTTGGGTATAAATATATAAATG
>VDFB02125820.1:0-17430 GCA_007258455.2 Sequoia sempervirens
CTAATCAATCCAAGTCATTCAATCTAATCATTCCACATCATCACCATCACCAACCTAGTCCTAGTCACCACTTGTCAAAATGGTCCTAATCATAAACAAGCCCAATCCTAATCATAAGCCCAAAGTCATAATACAAGGGGGCTATCCCTCTAGTCTAAATCATGAGACAAAACCTAATCCCAAGATCATAATTCAAGGAGGCCCTCTTCCTAACACAAATAATGAAACAAAACCAAAACCTAAAATCATACTCTGAGGGGCTTCTCTTACCACCTCTAATGATTCCATGAACTATGTTGCATACTTTGAGGAACAAATCAATATGCAGGAGCTTACACACATGTGTGACATCATGCCAACATTAGAAGACCTAGCATCCCAAATTCACAACCTCCTTCAAACACTTCACCAAATACCCCAACCCCTAGACCACCAAATCATACAAATCCTTCAAACCCTCTTCCAAAATTTTCAAGAAATTAAATCACCTTGAATCCAACATCTCCTAGCTCAATCCAATCAATTCATTTCCACTTGTCAAATCCAACAACCACAACATCATCCCCTATCCATGTATTATCAACCAATGCCACCTCAACCTAATGTGTCATCCCCTTCTATCTCATACCAATCTAATCCATCCACTTCTTTGTATGTCAATGCCACAACAACCTATCTAGCCACATCACAAAAAACACATGTGAATTTAAGTTCTATCTTGCAACAAGGTCAAAATTCTTCATGTTATAATGCAACCATTGACAAGGGAAATACTAACCTAGGGCATACACCCTATAACATTCTCATACCACCATCCAATCAAATTCCTATCCCTAATTCACCATGTCCTAGTCCTAATCCATTGGCCTCTCTATCTTTTAACCCATCAAACTCTTCATTCCACCCATCATCATCTAATCCTCCATCAAATCCACACCCTAAATTCAAACATTTCAAAGGTAAACCTATGGCATTACCTCAATCCACCCATCCACCTACAAAGGATGTGACCCAAGGGCTACAAGCAAGGAATCAATTATCGCCATGTCATTCAACACATATACTTGAACATAAAAAAATTCCTCCAACATCATGCCAAGTCCTTCAAGCCAACCATGTCATCTAAAACCCGTTGAGCCAATTCAAGAGTCTCCCCCATTGAGCCCAAGTCAACCCCCATCATGTCTCCATGTTGTTGACCATCTAGAACATGTTGAGCCCATTCAAGAGTCACCCCCTTCCACTTCCATTCAAGCAATCCAAGAGTTATGTCAAGAGCATTATCCTAAGCATGAGGAAACATTAACCTCTCATTATAATCAAGATCTAGGCCCTTCTAATGATCCCACTCATAACATACTTGGTCCTATTTATGATCAAGCTCCCCTCTATGATCTTACCTATGATCAAGAAGTCCATGATGATCCTCTTAGCCAACTTTATGCATTCCATGGTCAAGAGCCTATCACTTCACCTATCCATGAGAAAGAAACCTCCATTGCTCCTATCCACCCCCTACCTAGCCCTATCTATGATCCATCAACATCCGCTTCCCTCGATGAGACATATGCCTCCCAAGCACACATAGAAGATCAAAAAAATTCCTTGGATCGAAGTGAACACAATGCTAATCAAGATCCTAATGATCCTCCATCACCCACTATCAACCCCATTGCAAGTCCTCCATCATATCCTGTTAGTCTTTCCGCCCTCATTCATGAATGTTCCTCCTTAGAACAACAACCATTATATTCCCTTGCTTCATTTTCTCCATAAGGAAATCATGTCTAGTGTTTCACCTACACCTAGACCCCTTGTCCATTGCATATTCGAAAACATGAACCACCAAGGTAAAGGTTTAGACCTTCATGAACAAGGTATTTTGGAGCCCATCCATGTCAAAGTCCCTCCACGCTCTTATTGCTTTGGATATAAACCCAAAGGACACAAATCTCAAGATGTTGGTATTTCCTCCATGCCTCCTAAGTCCACTTTCCATCATAAATCCTATCATATCCCTAAAACATATGTTTCCATCTCTCCTCCATCATCCTACAAATCTCAAAAGCGTGTGACCATACACCTTCCACCATCAACTTTTCCACCATTACTTCCAACTCCTAACATCCCTCCATCTACTTTACCACCATTACTCCTAACACCTAATATCCCTACCATTCAATCCTCTTATCCATCTACCCATAAACCCTCTAAACATCTTAATCATGACCAATCAATGCACAAATTGTATAAACATGAAGCTTCCACTCATTCCACCATACCCATGGGATTCAAAAGCAAAAAAACCAATGCCTTTACCTATAAAGTAAACTTGTACTTAAACATGTTTTCTGCCAAATCAAATTAGACATCAACAAACATTATACTCTTAAAAAACATTTTCCTAGATATCTTATAATATCTTCAAGATTTTGAAACATAATGACTGAAATTTTACGAACATCGATTGATAAGTACACCATTATATGAGTTTTCTCTATAAATAGATAGACAAGAAAAGCACATAGAACCTAGGGTGGCTGCTAATACATAAAAGACAAGCAGATATCACAATCCTAGGAGAAGTACCATTGTGCTTCATTATTTCAAAAAATTTGAAAGGGTCTTATAAAGCCATTTTATCATGTTTAGCAATAATTGCATTCCATGAGATGACATCTCTTTATGTCAAACAGTTCACATTTTGCATACGTCTAGATCAGACAAAATTCCTCTATCCTTGATGGATGTCCACACTATGTCCCAAAGCTTGCATTACTCTGGAATTTGGCTTTACACCTGCCAATTGCATTTTCTTTAAGAGTTTCTAAAGCCTTTTCAAAAGTTCCATTTTGTGTGTATCCCGCAATCATCGCATTCCATAAGACGAAATTTCTTTAATGCCCCTTTGAAAGTACCTGAAACTCCACCCACATACCTCGAATTTTCAGCTGTAGCCAAAGTCAGTGTAGAAAATATAAATAAAGTGTTAAAAAATGATAATTTTCAGTCTTTTTTCCACAGATATAAATAAACTGTTAAAAACTGATCTTTTTCAAAGTCTTTTCTCAATGTTGTGGAGTGGTATTGTTGAGAGTCTATTGAAGTGTGAAAATTTTGCAGAACTAATTAAATAATAATTTTTTGATATGTAATATATACAATTCTATTAGAGCATTATTGATTATTGAGAGATTTTCTAGGGTGCACCCATTATCTTCTAAGGGGTGTGAATATAAGAAATCTGACAGCTATTTATTTTGACAAGTTAAGTAATCATTTTGTGGAAAAGAAAATAATAGTTGACAAAAATAATTGATTGAACAAATTATATTATTTATCAAATCTTATTTTTCTCTCAAAATTAAAATTATTTTAATTGTTCTAAAATATTTATAAAGCATAATGATGTTATAAAGGTTTAGTACAATAGATTAAAAAAGCACCATCTCTAATCAAAACGTAAAACAAAAACAAAAATATTTATAGGAATATATATAATATGCTAGTACACCACAGAATATAACATTGGCTCTAGGAAAAATCACCACGAGAAAATTCATGGCCATGACAAATTCACCTTAAGGAAATTTTGTCATGGCGGCGAATTTCCCTGTGGTGAATTGTTGATGGTAAATTTTCCTAGGATGAATTGCTGCTTGGAAAAATAATCTATACAGAACAAAAATAGAATATTTATCTACTTTAATCTCATGGCATATGCCAATGGTATAAAAATATAGAATGCAACAAAAACTTATGTCCAAACCATGAATTTTAAAAGAATGAATATATTTTTATAAATTATTTTGGCTCTTTATAGTTATTGGACATCATTGTAAAATAAAAAAAACCCAGAGTTAATTTGAAATTCTAAGAATGCTTATTATCAAAGTAAGTGTTCATATTGTAGTCTTTAAATAATTTCTTGAGGAATACAAGGAAGACATAAAGATTGTATATAACTCTCTTTTGATTGAGCAATTCCTTTTTTAAGAGTATCAAAATTTTGAGTAAGTTTATGATTAATATTTTACCTCTTGCCAAATTTTTGGGGTAGCCCCTTCTATTGAATCATAATATAAAGAGTTAGAATGATCTACCTTAGTCATTCTAGTTTGGAGAATCAAACCCAAAATTATAAATTAGAAGTTGTCTTATTGGTAAATATGAGTACATTATCAAAAACTATTAGTAAATTAATCAATAGTCTAATCTTTTATTTAGTTAAATACATGAGAGGGAAATTATGAGGAAGAGGTAAAAAATATACTTCCTACACTAATTTATGAGTAGAGGTATGTGTAAAAATTAAACTAATCATATAATTAAAAGAAAACAAATACAGAAACAATATGCCATAACACAATGGCTTGTATAAGAATAATATTTTCACCAAAAAAAATTCACAATCTAAAACACTCGATGTATTATTTAATAATCAATAATTAAAATATACATGTAGAGTCTAATTATTCACATTATTAACACCATTAAGAAATCTAGAGCACTTTTAGGGTCTAAAATGTGCAGAAAGGCCAACTGTAACACTTGTGCTATTGGCATAGTGGGAACAGATGAAACGTCGTGATATAGGCCAAATGTAAACACGTGAATGTGAAATTCATACTAAGTCAAGGCATAAATGGATTCGGATTGAAAATCATGGGAATATAGTCGAACGATGGTTTAAAAACATACCAAACCTTCAATCGCCGGTATAAACAACAGTTTATCCAGCTCATCAGGTATAAACAAACCATTTTAGGCAATGAAAAAAATCAAAGTCATGTTCCAATTGGCACAATAAAATTCATTGTGATCTTTAATCCGATCTTTAGAAGATCAATGATAGAGTTCACAATTCTTACCAGAAACAACTAGTGTTCAGACAATCCAATCATGACCTTATATAAAATGCACCAAAAGACATTATAACATGAAGAGAGGGCCCTCAGTCCAGAATAGGGTCGTTGGCTAGTATCATGTCAGCCTTGGCTCATATTGTTATCCTATTTCCGAGAGGTCTCATAGTCTACCAAGGTGGTTATGGGATGTATAAATTTTAACTAGATACTTTGGAGATACTTCTCAAACACCTACTAATTAATTGTATTTCCTAGAATGTTAGGGGGTTGATAGAATCTATAAAATAATTTATTTATGATTTGTTTAAGAAATTATCTTTTTTCAAAAGTTTTTTTCTTTTTTTTTCTTTTTGCTTTTTGTCATGTTATATGGCTTTTGGAAATGTGTTTAGTAGTCAGCATGAAGTAGGATGGTGTGGTGTTGTCACCCTTTTATCTCCTATATAACACCACAATTTAGTGGTCCAAGGATGTGACCACAATAACCAAGATCTATGAACCCTTATCAATATTTATAATCATTTGTTTGGGTTTATTGAAGTTTATGGCTTGAATGATGTTATGGATATATATTATCTTTAGAGAGGGATTAATAATTCAATTCTAGTCACCACTTTGGTTACGTGTGGAGATTTTAATATGATAGACATGGTCTATGAAAAATGTGTAACAACCATTTAATTAATCACTAATAAAATAGTGAAAACATGAAGATAATGTAAGACCAATCCAAATAAGTCAATAGTTGACTATTCTTTTTATAGCATGTAGAATGATTATAAACCTATTATCATTATCAAAAGTCCATTTACAATTCCTTGGCACAAGTATAAAATCGAATCATAATAAGTTACAATTGCTAGTATGCACATTTTGAAATCAAATTGATATCATATACAAACAATCTAATTATAACAACCATGCTCTTTCATAACAATTCAAACATATCATGTTGTACAAAAATGACAAATATAAGTATTCAAGTACGAGACATTTAATTATCTAAATAAATAAAACATAAAATAACAATATATCATCATCTGTGTTATAAAATCTATACCAACTCCTATAATTTGAAGTGGAGGGAAGAGAGAGCATCATCGAGGTGATATCCACCTTACCATGAAGCATTAACTTCCCTATGCTACTCAACTAGAGAAGCCCAACCCATCACAAAGGATCTTGCAATATGTGGCCAACATGCATGATGAAATCCAATTCACTATGTGAATCACTATCAAGCTAGCACACCTATATGCTAATGCAATGCATATCTAATGCATTCATCCATTGAACAAATTTATATATAAAGATAATACCCATTAAATTCATATAATCACTTATGAATATCAATATGCTGATTGCAATTAAAAAGGAAAGCATTGAACAACCACAACTTTTTTGTTATTAGACAAAAATAAAAACTTCAAAATGTTATGAAAAGATGGAAGAACAAAGAACAAAACCCAAAAAAGGTTTTCCTAAAATCTTAAACACATGAGAGTAGTTTTCTCTACAATTCAGTTCACTAGTTGATCTAAAATAGCAATTTGATAATAGAATAATATTATACTTATGCCTATATAAATGCATACTTAGCATTGATCTTAAAATTCAGCATTTTGATGATAAAAATCACTAGCATCCTCCTCTTAATGATAACATGTCAACCTTACTCTTAAAATGTTTACAATATGATTTATAATTGTTCCAAAATAGTGATCTATCATGCAGCAAGAACATTAAGCTAAATAAAGTTTGCAATTCTCTGCATATAAATAAATAAATAAACATCTAATAAAATTAAATAAAAAATAGTTTGATTCCATTCTTTCAAAGTATTACCTTTGTAGAAAAAAATATATTTCCCCCTTTTCTTCTAAACTCTCTGAAACCTTTTATTGTTTCTAGCCAAATGCAACTAGCAAGTGTAAAAAAAATAGATTTCACAACCTTTGCTAGTATGTTTCCATGATAACATGCATGAAAATTGTGGAATATCCACAAGGCATGTGGAAAATATTGTCTAGGTTTACCTTTTTTAAATAAATAAGAATTTTAACAATACTAATATTTAAAATGTAATAATTATTACTAGTACTAATTCTATTTCTTTACTATCTATTTAAGTATTAAAATTTAATGTGTTATTTAATGTTAATATTTTTAATTTTTCTATTATAACAATAATTAAGAAAAATGTTATTTGCATTCTTATTTAGTTTGGATTCATTTTGATAGAATGTTGGAATGAAAACAAATCAAACAAGTAACACATTCTTGTGTTAGGTTTGACTCATGATCCAATGTTAGTATGAGCTCTCTGAGTACCTAATTAATCTAGAAAATATGTTTATCTTGTTATTCATAAATAAACTCGTTATAAAATTCGTTTATCATCTTAATTTATGCCTATCCTTTGCAATATATTGCCAAACAAATAAAATAAATTAAAAATAAATATAAATTATTTATCTTTCATTAGATGATAATCAAACTATCTCATTCAAAATTTCATACAATTTTACACAAAAGAATAAGTTCTTATCATTCATACCTTCTCATATATGACACTGTGAATGTGTTCATCTATCATTCATAAATTCTCATATGTGACCTGAAGAGTTTGTGAATGAACATGTTCATCTCATCATGAATTTTCATCTTATCAATCATGTGACCTAGACAATATGTTCATCTTGTCATGTTCATGCCTACTCGCATGTGACCTGAACAATATGTCCATCTCGTCACGACATGTTTGAAATCTATGTTATCATGAAGTAACTAACACTTGCAATTGATTAACTGCTTTCTAGCATAAATAACTACACAAATGCCCTTTCACTCATGAAGTGACTCAAGCTTTGGCCAAAGCATTTTATTATTTATTTACACCCTCAAGATAACTTGGGAGCCACTTAGAACCTTTCCAACACATGCCCCTCTTTTATAAGAAATCATAATTATTTTCATCTTATCATACAAACTTCCTTGTACCTAAATATATTTGATTAGTTCCATGATATTTAGTGTTCATAACCAAACCATAGTTTCTCTTGGCTCACTATCAATTGTGATATCATACCAGGCATTTCATAAATAAAATAATCAACATCATAACTCATTAACAATTGTATCCAAATGAACTTTCCAAGCATCTTAAGTAATGAAATATTGAGCACATTAAATCCACAACATCACCATGAATAATATCATGGACATCACAAGTAGGAGCATCAATATTATCAACATATAGCCTCATCTAATGCATATGGCACAATCTTTGGCAAAGATGTCACAACATTATCTGAAGTATACTAATTAGTAGTGTGCAAACATACTTTAATACACAAGGGTCATATCCTTTCATAATTCTTGAATTCCCATAGGGAGTGACACCTCACATATACATAGCGACTAGCCTCAACATATGTCACATATACACAAAATGAGTAGCTCCATTATGCATCATGCATACATAAGGTGACTAAATCATACACATCACATATACATGTAATGAGTAATTAATATGCACATCACAAGTGCAACCATGATTGGCTCATATGCATATCACAATACAATAGTGACAAGCTCATGTATACATCACATTACAATAGTGACTATCTCAATCATACATCATAAATATCCAATGTGATAATCTACATAATACATCACATGTTCACATTTAAGGAAAAATGAGTTAAGTGGAAATGAATGCAACTTATTGCATGTATCAACCCCACTATCTGAGTCATAATCACATAAGCCTGCTAGATAACAAGAATCAAGCATCCCATACTAGTCGATGTCATTAACAACACAAGTATGATCAACATATCAATGCACAACCCTAGGGAATTTACACAAATACTTAGGGATGCATTAATGTATAAACAAATTCAATGACACATAAGTTCATATCACTTCATGCTCCCAAAATGTTACCTATCTTTGATAATATAAGATGCCATTTTCCACATTAGGATAGGCCATTTAAAATATAATATGAGGTTGGTCCAACTGTAACCTACCTATTCTTTATTAGACGCTCTCTTCTTTGCCATTGACAACTAACCAATCAAGAACATCCATAATTGGCATATTATGATCCTTGCCTATTTTCAATCTCGAGCACCATAGTATTGCTCCTTGACTAGTGTGAATCTCAAGAATACATCACTTAGAATAAGTGAAAACTCACTCATAGAAAAATGTTAAATCAAATAGCAACCATAATAGTGAGCTTAACATATTTAGAAGTTCACATACAATGTTCAAAATACAACCATAATGATGTCCTACCCATATCAAGCTCATGAGTAAGCCATAATCATGGGGAACAAAAGGAAATAGGGTGCTCCACCTTTTAGGAGATGGAACACTAGGGGGTACCTATTTCACTCTTAGTTCACTAACCTAGAGATCCCTCAATAAAGAAACTCAATTGAGGGAAGGGCTACTAGGGAGGTTTCCTTAGGTGTGATTAAAAAGAGGGGTTCACCACTAAGAAAATGCTTAGAAAGACAAATATAAAAGAATATCCAAATCTAGCTATGTGACCTAGAAAAAGGAATTTGAAAGCATGTAATTAGACTGATAAACAAAATAAAATAGATAAGTACTTGAAGAAATGAAGATGACTAAGCAAGGCCTGAAAACCATGAAAATTGTTGCTTTTAAGGTGTATTGGGACTCATATGCCAGACTGGGTGATTTAGTCCTAGTATAGGGTTTCTAGGTAGGATCTAGAATCTCTCAGTGGTCACTATTTTGGATTTGCAAAAGACTAGAAAAAAGTAGTACTAGGACTCATAAGCCCAGACTATTGCAAAGTGTCTCGTTTTGTCATAAATTGTCCTAGGAGTAGAATTTTGAACTAAAATTTTGTGAGCCTTCAAAGATGGATGAACAAGCACTTTCCCACTGGTTTCATTCATATAGGTTGGATATTTTTTTCTATATCTGAGTTTCCATGAGTCTTGACAACTTTTTACGATAACTTTGACAACTTTTGCAACTTTGTCATTTTGGTAGTTTTGAAGGCTTGGAATCCATTTTTTCTTCAACCTAGATAAACCTGCAATCACACAAAGAGAGAGAAAAATTTATGGGTGGATGGTGGAAAAATAGGCCCTTAAGTGGCAAAAATTAGAAAAATTCAAGATTTAGGCAACAGTAAAAGGGTGAATAAGTTATCTATTATTTCAAAATATGTAAGAAAATAATCATATAGCAAATTGAATGTAATTTCCTAAACTACTAGGTTTATTACTTAAAAAAAATCTATTTGGTAAAATTTTGAAATTTCAATCACGGTGTGCTTAAATTTAGGGGGAAAAAATAAGTAGGTGTTTGTCTAACCACCTAACCACAATAAAATGATAATATTGCAATAATATTTTAGATATGAATTAGAGGACTCATGTCGGAAGTGATGCATACTTTTACATTAATTTTTTTTCCAAAAAATAAGTAATTATGATTTTATTATTACAAATTTTAAAGAATATAAAAATCATATGTCGACCATGGTCAAAACATCATGAAATTCAATTTTTGTTTTTCTAGGAAATCCTATAATTATCTGAGAAGCATGTTTAGATTCAAAAAATTGATACGTTTGAAAGCTATAAGATGTTTTCTAGAAAGCCTATCATGGGACTTTAGTCATAATTCAAATAGAAAATGAATAATAATTATTTATTAAGATTCAAAGTAAAGGCATAATTTATATTGGTGGAAGCTAAAGGTAATAAGCTAAAACCCTTTTTGTTTCATCAATTTTGGGTAAAAAAAAGTCATCAGCCACATACCCTACACATACCCATCATATAAGCCACTTTTGGCCCATCATGATCCACTGCACATACCCAAAAGAGTTTTTTTGTTAGGGAATGGGGTTTTTCCTTAGTGAAACCCCATTTTGGTAATCAAACCTTATTGATAAATGAAACATGAAACATAAGATTAAATAATAGAACCTTGTTTGAGACCTTGTAGATCAATAAACAAGCATGAAGTGGCCTCAATGGATGTAGATCTTGATCACGATTCTTGATGAAAGATAATGCCTTTGATTACTTGAATTGATCTTTAACAATACATCACAACATTAGCTCAAAACCACATGCATGATGCATATCAAGACTTTAACATGATAATGGATATTGTTTGGTACAACAATCTTCTACAAATCTACCCTTGAATGCTCCTGAACTACTCTTGAATAGACAATAATGCTCGGATGAAGTCTTAGGATCATTGAATCTTGAATGCTAGGTGAAAATAAGTGAAATAACCTTGTATTTATACTTGTTTATGCCAAAATTCCCAAAATTACAACACTACAAGCCAACAGCAGATATAGGATAATAAAATCCTACCAAGAATTTGATTCAAAATAGGTCCTGGTTAAAGCAGGACTCATATGCCAGTTGGGGCGTATGATTCCTAGTGGCTCAAACCTAGGGCACAAAATTCTAGGAGTATCTTGTTCAATGTGCAATTTGAAATCATGTCCCAAGACCTAGGTGGGACTCATATGTCCAAGGTGGCGTATGAGTCCTAGATCACCAGATCTGGAACACATGACCCAAAACATTGAATTATGATTGGTTATTTGATAAGTGTCGATATTATCCTCATAAAAATGCATTTCATAAGGCTTGTGGATGCAAACTAGGACCAATTAAGGCATAAAGAATCCAAATTATTTAATAAAGCCCTAGATTAGTGTGAAAGTGTAAATATATGCTTTACAAAACCCTAAATTTAAGGCACAATTAAGTCCATTTAATCTTTTATTATTCATTCCCAAATTAAGTGTGAAAAAGGGATACTTTTTCCTACACTACATTTAGCCCCCACTTTAGTGAGAGGAGGAACTTGCTTCAAACTCACACTCAAGTAGGCATTCAAGAGGGGTCCAAGTGTACCAATGTGGATGGTATAGGATGACTAAGATCAAGGAGGGTGATCAAGCCCCCAAGATCCAAGGTCCTACATCAAACCAACATAAGCACAAAGGGACACACATAAGGTGTATAATATGTAGCATCAAGATACACAAACATAGAAAGTCAATGACATAAAGAAGAAATAAAAACAAAAATAAAATGAGGTGGGTCAAGCCTCAACCGTTTGTCCAACACGATGTGGATCACATCTAAGTTTTTTGTCCAAAACACACTCATTCTAAAGCAACAGAACTTTAGGCTAGCCACTGGGTGAGTTTCCAAAAGGAGGTGGCTTAGTGAGAAATTCATGCCTTTGTATCGGCTTTGTTGGTGTTCCAAATCAACCAGTCTAATGAATCCTAAAGAATTAGCCAAATTTTTATACTCAGACTCAAGATGGATTTGGCCAACTGACAAGATTCAATCAAAGACTGAGATCTTCTACACTTATGGCTCTATGGGACCAAGGTGGTTCAACTTATACAATGCCTAAAAAACTTAATTCAATCATACATAGACATTGCTTTCTATAGCAGATAATTCCCAATTCAAATACGCTAAAGAAAGCATTGACAACCTCAAATCTGGCTGCATTCTTGGTATTTCAACACTCACTCAGCAATTGGGAAGCAAAATACTAAACCTCAACCAAACAAGAAGGATTTAAAATGATTTTGAATTTAAATTTTTTTTGAGAATGCATCAAGCTGAATAATAGATCAGTGCCTAATTCAGGGCCATGGAGTCAAATACATAAAAATAATTCATCAGTAAATGAACATCAACCAGTGGATTTACAATTGTTAATGCATTACACTAACAAATCCACTCATGTTGTCACTCAAATTCTCCTTATCAGATCCAACCTGCGCACTTAAAATCACAATTATCTACTCAAAGTATTTTGAAAATTTCATTGAAACAGAACAATAAACAGATAAAATGATCTCAAGGAAATTGAGATGAAAAATCAAAAGATACTTGTTATTATTGAATTCATATGATTTAAGATGTACAAATATGGAGACAATTTAATGATATTCATGATTTATTTGCATAAATTGACTAATATTTACTCATGAAATCAACAATTACAGTTTTCAAACTCAGCTAATAACTCAAATTTAGCATTTATCTATCTACCCAGCCTCATACAAGAATTCATAACCCTTTTCAATGAGAGAAGAATTAGAAGATATAGAAGAAATGAAATTTCTAGAAGAAGCCCAAGAGCTGATCCTTTGAAGACACCTGGAAGCCTCTTTCCCGTTGATCAACAAAATGCAAAGCTTCTCTCCTCTCTCTTCCTTGCAATAGATTTTTCCTCCAATTCTGCCTTTGTCTCAAATTGCTCAATAACAAAAAATTTCCCCACATCAGAAATTTCACTCCATTTTAATACTCAACAGCTAAAAAAATATCTTTGCAATGTAAAAACAACTTTGCCCGTGAAAACTCTCGTGAAAGCCTTTTATTTCTACTCTTTTATGCTGCACTTTACACTTTCACTTTCAAGACAATAATAATCTTGCTTTACAAAGTGAATAAATTCACTTTACCCGTGCACATGATATTTTAAACATTTCGTTGAAAGTATTTGTCTATAAACTTTTCCTTGGAAAAAGTTTATTTAACCCATCCTTCATTCTTTATTTTGTATGCTCATCTTTCACCTTTTCATCACATATTAAAATCTTCATTTTAAAATGGGAGCATTTAATCCACTCTTCCTTTTATACTTTTCCTTTACTATTTTAATTATAATGGCTTTTAATATTTCATCTGGCCAATTTTTTAAAAACTTTGCCTTGGCCTTTGAAAATTCCATTGGGCCCCACCCCTTTATTGAGTTTATTCTAGAGAAATATTTAAATCTCTTTAAATGCCTTGCTTTTAAAAGAAAAATGAAAACCATTTTACAAGCCTTGCACTTCTTTACCTATGCCTTTAATTTTCCTAGGCCCACATGCATGTGGCTATTTCTTGCCAATCCCATTGCATTAACAAGCATGCATCTCTGGGCTACAAGCTGGTGGGGAATGGTTGTGATTTGGCTACATACTCTTTCCTTTCTCCACCATTGATCTTATTCCATTATGCTTGTTTCACATTATGCCCTCATCTTCTCATCCATGCTCGTTCCTCCATGCTCTACAACTCCTCATCGTTCGCACTTGATAGAGGCTGCCCCGTCCATTCTTGAAACAATGTCGATGAATTTGCTCTGCAATAAAACAAACTTTGGAACATTTCCCATTTTCTTCCCTTTTGGCAGTTGCTTTGTACTAGAATAAAGCTTAAACCAATTTACTACATTCAAATCAAGCTCTAAATCGAATCCTCCACACATTTTAGCATCTCATCACCAATGTCTTCTTCCTTCAAGCAATCTCCAAGCCTCTTTGTAATCTCAACTAATCAGCCTCTTAACTCGCTAATTACACTTTCTTGAAGGTTTTTGAAATATTTTCAATGTATCTGTTGTGTGCATATCCTTTCTCATTCTCTACAATTTCTTTGTGATCCATGGCATCCAGACACGTTTACTTGGAAGCTTCTAAAGCATTTTTAACAAATTCATCATGATGTGTAGGGAGTGCTAGAATGAAATCTAGCATGGGTCTTTATAAAGCCTTTTCAATAATCCATAATGTCCATTCCCTGCTTGCTATGCATTCCATCCGGTGCAAAATTTGTGTCTCCTCTTGAACATGGGTTGTAACATTTCCTTGTGCTTGTGTGCCACAATTTGTTAAATGCATTTGCTTGAAAGTTACTAAGACTTTCCATAAATTACATTCTATGCACATGCCAGGCGCGCGCCTTTCTTAGCAAAAAAAAAGAAATATTTGTATAATGTTGCATCATTTTGGATCCCTCCTTGGTGTGGTGGTTGTAAATGCATTTGATTAAAAGTTTTTGAGGACTTTTCAACAAACCCATTTTATTCATTTGCTACAAGTGTGAAACTTTGTCCAATAGGTGATGGTGTTCCATGAGATTACATTTATTGAGGGTTGTTTGAGAAATGAACTCACATGCCTTGTCAAGCTAGCTACCCCTCATTTTGTGCAAAGTGTCCTCCTTCTGTGTTTTCTCATTCAAATGCTCTAGCCTTCAGGAAGGACAATGGCCAAAAGCTATAGACATCTACAAAACACTTTTGAATTGTATTTTCCTGAAAACCTTCAAATCTTTTTTAAGAAATCCATTTTAGGTATATATTGCAGCTCGTGTGTTCTCATGAGACCAAATCGATCTTCCCCTATTTCAAAAGGTTCAAAAAAAATTCCCTTGTCTTTTATACTTTGATGGATCAGCCATGTGCCTAGTATATTGGATTTTGTTTTGACTCAATAGCTTGACATGCACAGTATATACCCTTCAACATTAGTGGAAACAACTAGAGAAGACAGTTTCCTTTTGAAAGGTCCATATTGGAGAATTCATCCATTGTTACCTCACATAAAGCTACAAGCATGGGAGATAAATGCAAGGATTTTGACCTCATAATTATCCACTTTTTATTCTATAACAAGCCAATTCCCTAACTCTTGAGATAGCCTCTTGGCTTGAAGGAAACCAAATTATTAGCCTTGTATAAAAATTTGTTACTCAAGAATCATATGACTGCTCAAACAACCAAGCAGGGTTAAGAAATGTTGTAACTTTATCCAATGGCATCCCAAGTGCATTCATCTCCTTTTACATTTGTGCTTCATGACTGATATTATTGGAGTAAATCAGTCAAACAAGTTACCTGCCTTCTTTATGTTTCCATCATTCCCTTGCAGATGTTGCCTTTATTTTTAGAAAACACTTGAACAAGTATTTTACCATCTCTTTGAAGCATTTTATGAATTGTAATTTCATAATTGTTCAAAGTAGGTCGGGTACCCATGTGGGCCTGGCTAAAAAAAAAAAATTCAAACAACTTTCCTTTTGAATTGATCTGAGACAACTCCTGAGTGCATCTGAAGTGAAAAGACAAACTGGGTTTTCATTAAAACTTGATTTTAGGCATATTTGAAAAATGAGCAAAACTGGCCAGGTGGGCTTTAGAATCACCCTTGGAAATCGGTTAAATGGCCTCATGGAGTCATGAAAACTTGCAGGCATGTAAACATTCAGCCTGAGAATGGAGTGCAAAAGATAGCTCAAAAAAAATGAGTCACGAGGTAAAAGTTATTAATCGAAAAAGTTGCTCAGTTAGACTTTTCTGCAACTATGCTTGTTCAGAAACCATTAAAGCTCATGAAATCACCTCGTTGAAAAAATATCAAATAAACTCCTAGTGAGCTGCCACTGTACATAATAGATCATTTTGGTACAGTGAGCACATGTGCAAGAGGAATTTGCTTGAATCATCATTCATCAAAAGATATTAGAGCTCAAAGTTGACCACCTTGAGACACTGTGAGAAATGCAGCTGCAAAACTGAATAAATTGCATTTGGTTTTGATCTGTTAAAAATAGAAAATCAAATCACAAGGCTCTAAAACTTGACATGGGAGTTTGTGAATGCATGGAGAATGGAGTGCAACAATAATTTTGACATGATAGTCATCTAGTTGCAAAATACAAGCTCGAACAAGAGGCTACTTTGCAAAATTGAAAGTTTGCAAACAATAGAACAATGTCAAAACCCTGTCAAAACTTATCATGTGAAGCTGAAAATTGACATGCGTGCTCACATGTGTCACATGAGTTGGCTTGCAAATGGGTTTGGCTTGAAAATCATCTAGCATCAAAATATGACCCTCCAAAGTGGGTCACTTAGGCAGATTTCTCAGGTACACTTCTAAGAGTTCAGAGGAATTTTTTTGAAATGGGCTCTTCAAATTTGCAAAATTCGAGAGTGCCAACAGTGGCTCTAATTGGGGATGTATGCTCCCTATGGGCATATCAAGATTTTAGATCTTTGGGGAGTAGACCAAATACCAATTCCATTAGGTGTCCACAACCTGCTCCTTTATTCATTCTTCTTTTTCAACTTCACTTGGTGATCCCAGGCCACCAAATGAAAAAGGGGAGTTAGTATTTACCTTTGTTAAACACCAATCTGATAAAATAGCTGATCTCCTTCAACTTGTGCTTGCCTTTGCCACACCACAACAACATAGGTGACTACACTGTTGCAAACAAAAGTATCAAGATGCCTTTGTGCAAGTGGAAACTTTCTCTCTGTTTAGCTTTTTCATCACATGGCAGCCAAATCAAATAGGCCATATCACTACCACTCTCTTCATTTTTTGATTTTGTATCAAGTGGCAACATTTGAAAATGGTGATCAAGAGCATATGAAAGCATAGCTTGATCACAACCATCCACTTGATTAAACATGTTGGTACCTCCTAATAGGAAATCATATACAACATTATCAACATATTCATAATCACTGTGCATTTGAAATTCAGGCACACTTTAAAAATGATGATTATCATGTGGTAACAAGTTATCATTTTCATCATACAAACTGTATTTTCAAACTAAAAACAACCTCCTTCAATGTTTTGCACATTGCCACACTTAATGAAAACTTCTTCCAGCTAACAAAAATAACACTCACATTATGCTACATGGCTGGAACTATTAAGCTCAAT
>VDFB02125821.1:0-27886 GCA_007258455.2 Sequoia sempervirens
TCATAGAAAAAAAGTTGTGTTAGTAAGTACATGTCACTCTTTAAAAATGGTGTTTACTATTAAAAAATAGTTTTCGAAGGAGATGGAAAAATAAATACAATTTGATTCCAAATTTTTTGAAAAAAGATTTTAGAATCTACAGATAAAATGTCAAAAATCACTAGTTTGCATCATCTTCAAATTCCTCATGGTAGCTATAGGTTCTCGAAAGTGAAGATATAGTTAAAAGAATTCAATTCGATGTCTAGTTTGGCCAAAAAGTGTAAACCACTATTGTGGGATCACCCCATATACATAATCAAAATAAGTCAGAATGACCTATAATTACTCTCATAACTTTGATCTATACAATCTTTAATTCCAAATGACCTAAAACCCTTTAGGTTAGCACCGCTAATGAAGCAACAATGGAATGAACCAACTGTTCATCCACATTTTGGCACACATACCTCCAAAGCACTTGATACATGGAACAAAGACACTTCTAAAATCTATAAACACTCCCTCAAAACCGCATAGCAAGATAGTCATCTGTGGTGGAATGCAAAGCATTCCAATTAGGTACTTTGTCACAGTAACTTTGTTATGCTAAGTTTGATGCTTTGTCAACTCTAACTTTGATTATGACAGACATAAAGATATGAAACCTTGGATTTAGATTCTTCCAACATACACAAAAATTACCTCAGAGCCACATAACCATATTATTCATGGTAGAGCAATGTAGACCAAAAAATAGATTCTCTGAATATTGAAAACTGTATTCCAAACTTAGGAAAATATCCAACACATCTGGTCCACACCAGACCAACACATCTACATATATAGTGGATTGACATCACTAGAATGTTGAAATCAATGTGTCCAACACCATAGTAACATCATCTACCATACATCCACCAATCTTCTCAATGACAAACCAATCTTCCAAACAATTCATATTATCATATCACACCTAACTTTTATCATAGGTTATATAAGAAAGTAGAGAAATCCACATCATATTATTGAAGCATATCAAAAGTCAATGAAGCAATGTGAGGATTTTCTAGAGGTAATATTTTTTTGTTATTTCATTTGATTTTATTATGCTCATGCTTTATTGGAAGTGATTGTTGAATGTGAAATAGGTAATTTAATATTTTATTGACCTTATTTTATAGTTTTCACATTTCATCACACACACAAACATAACCAAGGTTGTAAGAAAGTGTGATGTTTGCTAGATATTTTCTAGAAAGATGAAATATGTCGAGGTGTTTCCATTAAAGTTCTTACATTCTGAGGCTCCTTTCCAATAGTAGGGAATATATTTTATTGGATAAACCACTAAAAAATGTAGAAATAGTTTTGAATTGATACAAATAGTTTTAAATTATTCTACCAAATAGGTTGAAGCTATTCCAAAAAAATGTCACTTCAAAGGTTGTTATAAAATTTTTCATGGATCATATAGTGACTAGATTTGGGGTACCACAAACTTATAATTAATAATTCCATGTGTTTTAAGTTTTATGGCTTCATGAATTTATGTGCTAAATATGGTAATATGATTTTCACTCATTCATCACCTTATCATCCTTAGGGAAATGGATAGGAAAAATCCAACAAGAAGAAGTTAATGAGGATTATTAGAAATATGTTGTAAAGTAATAAGAAGATATGGGGTGTGTTGGTGACTAGAGTTGTAGGTCCCAAATCACTAAAGGATGATCTTCTCCCAAGTGTTAGGGGTGTCAAACTTTAGAAGACAACCAAAATTTTATGTTCAAGTTGGGAAACAATTGAGCAAATATTGAAGTGGGAAAAACCTCCATTTCTAGATCTGCTAAGTCTAGGGGGATTCCCTAAGGTAAAACAACATATATCAAAATAAAAGATAAACACTTATCTTGACATAAACCATACCCATACTATTGAACAAAATTAATTCAACAATAACCATACCCATACTATTGAACAAGATAAAATTCCAACCGTAATCATGAAATAAAGTTCTAAAATAACAAAATCCAACAATGTAATCCTAAAGATAGCATAAATTGAATTAAAAACCTTAAAATCTATACCATCCCATGTCAGAGTTGTGTTTGTATTGACATTTGGATGTTAGATTGCTTGATTCAATACAAAGCCTCCATTGTTTTTGTTGCAAAAGCTTTGATTTGTGTTGATAATGGTGAACTAGAATGTGATAATAACTCTTAATATGCTCAAGAGATAATTGCTTAGTGCTTCACAATTAAGATTCTAGATGATTTGTGAGAGGGTAGAAGAGTGTTTTATAGATTTCATGTTTTGAACTGAATGGTCAATATTTCGTAGTAAACGATCATGATCAACGGTTGAGAACCGTTGAGAGGAAATAGATTAGAAGAATTAGTGGTTTTAGATTGGAATAATTGGTGGGATTGGGAAAGCCAATTTGAGTGGTTAGTGGGATTGAAGAAATCAGTGGGATTGGAGAATATAATGAGTTAGTTAACCCATTAGTGTGAGAAATCAGTGATCATGATTTGCTCAATCAAAAAGGAGGGTGAGGATAATTAATTAATTGAATAATTAATTAACATGCAAGTCATGTTTGACTTTAACAAATAAAGTTGTATTTGTTTGTATTTGTTTGTTGAATATGTTGAATGATTTTGAATAATTAATTTAATTATTTAGGTTTAGAAAGGGGAAAGTGATTTAATTAAATTATTTAAGTGATAACAATTTAATTGATTTAGACGAATAAGGTATATTAGCGACTTAATTAAATAATTGATTTTATTTAATTAACCAAGAGGAACAAAGTTAGATAAATGATGAAATGATGAATTAATTAAATAATTTAAAGATTATTCAATTAATAGAGGAAAATAGGGTTTTTGATGTAAATGATGTGGAATGTAATGATATTAGTTGATAATGATGTCAATGATGAAATATGTCATTTAGGATGTGCGATATGTGTTAGGTCATTTTTACATGTCTACATTTTTCCCCTCTTTGGGACAAAGTACTAGTTGCTTTATTTGAAAGAATTTGATGTTAATATCATAATTGAAAAAAAATTATATGCCCCATTGTGCCCCAACAGTTAGTGGAATGATAATACAATGTTGGGTTGTCCCCTCAAGAGGTTGGCTAGAAAAAATTTCTGGGTTGGGCTCGTGATAAGGTTTCATTATAGTTCAAATGTGTATAGTACAATAAACAAGGTTTAGGGCTCACATTCAGGGTTCTAGATTGACATAGGTGTTCCTAAAACTAACCTAGAAGGGCTTTCTAGGGAAAAAAATTAGGGTTTTGGGGGCTTTAAATGGTAAATTAGGTTGAAATTACCCCTCATTTGCACTCCTTGATTTGAAAATTTCTTTCCTCTAGACCTTTTGTGAGATTTCCTTCTGCAGATGGCAATTCACAATGCCTCGAGTTCTAGGAGTTCCACATAGGGTGGAGGTAGTTAGAGTATACTGACAACCAACTAGTGTAGGGGATCCAATATGTATGTCTTTAATTTTTAGTTTTGTCCTTTTTTTGTACTTGTAATTAATGCTCAAACTTTTTCTAGGCAATAGCAACAATTTAGGAAATTTTTTGCTTTTGGCCCGATTTGAGTGCTATTGACCTTTTATTAAGGTCACGTTTGACAAGCATGGCCGCTATTGAAAAATATGCGTACTTTTGCAAAAATATATGCCCTATTGAAAAATATGCGTACTTTTGCAAAAATATATGCCCTATTGAAAAATATTGGTGCTATTGCAAAATATGAGTGCTTTTACCAAATATTGGCACTATTGCAAAATATGAGCGCTATTGAAAAATATGGGCGCTATTGAAAAATATGTGCACTATTGCCTAGAAAAAGTTTGTTTTTGCTTCAAAATAAATAATTGGCAATGTTTAGTTTTAGTTTGAAGTTCTCAAAAATCTTGATGTTGTGTGTTAAATGTTTGCAAACTATCCTTAAGCCTTTGTCTATGCAAGAGTGACATCCTTGATTGATGGACAGTTTAGTTGATTTTGATGATACGCAAAGAGACTTTCTCAATGCCATCAGTTGTGCTATATTGCTCATTATTGCTCGGGGCTCATCGAGCCATGATGACTTCTTTGGTAGAGAGGTGGCATTCTGAGACCTGTTCATTTCATTTTCCTATTGGAGAGTGCACCATTACCTTGGAGGACATTTGGAGGATTCTCAAGATCCCCATTCATGGTTAGTTGATTGATTATGATGTTCAGAGGGGTGCCTTAGTAATGGAGAGATTACTTGGTGTGGAGCAATTACAATTTGCTAATTTTGAAATCGATTTGGGGTCTATTGTTGATGGTGTTGATCCTATTGTTCTCGTCTTGGCAAGTATTATCACTGGACCTCTGATGCCTGATAGGAGGGCTAAGAGGTTCCCTATTGGTTGGGGCATCATTATTGAGCAGATGATGGAGGAGGCCACAATGTATGCTTGGGGTTAGTGTGTGTTGAACCACCTTTACAAAGATATGCATGAGGCCATTTACAGAGGTGGTAGCAGTATATCCGTTGGATCCAATTTGTTGTATTTTTGAGCCTGGGAGAGGATAGTGATTACTCAACTAGAGGGCATGCGGGATAGGGTTGCTCATGATCCCTATGCTTATTAGTACCATGATTATCTACATTATATACTCAACCTAGTAGACTAACTTATTGGAGGGCAGTTTTTGATGATGTGACAAATTTCACATGGTGGCCATATAGGGATTATGAGGCATGACCAGATGACTAGGAGCAACTGGTCTACTGTAGGCAGACACAATTTTTTATCGATCATTTTGATTTTCTTGAGAGATATTTACCAGATAGAGTATTGAGTCAGTTCGACAAGCACCAGACTTGGCCAACTGATGATTACATTTCTATTTTTGGATACACTACACTAGAGGAGACCACATGGGGGCCTCGTGCTGATTCTAGCATGGTAGTGGAAAAATTTAGAGCTTTGAGACCTTTTCCATGGGGTTAGGCAGTTGATCTTGTAGATCCTGGTACGACACGTGATTTTGAGGGATGATGGGCCTAACATAGGCCTTTGAGATTGACCATGCCTCCTGGAGGTCCAATGTTGGGTGTTAACAAAGGAGGTCACATTGGGTGCCAACGGGATTGATAGCATCTTAGGATTTCTCATGAGCAGCTACAGTAGGTACAAGGCAATCAATAGGATCAATAACATGATGGGAAACAACAGGGACTGCAAGCTACTCAGGATCCCCCACAGGGGGATATGACAACTCAACTAGCTCATATGACAGTAGTTAGGGATGCAAAGATTACACGATGATAGATCATTGATGCACAGGTGGCTGCTCTTACCGCAGAGTGGGATACTCTTTGTCAGGAGAGAGACTCATTGAGGTAGGAGTTGGTTACCAAGAGGTAGCACAGATTGATAGCAGAGATATCTTTGTCCTTTTCCATTCCCTTGGCCCAATATTAGGTTGAGCGGGATGGGATTTTTGCGGTAGTGTACATACTATTAGATGCCATATGAGGCATTTGTGCCAAGGGTTTAGAGATGGCCTTTTTTTGGAGATCCGAGTACATAGACATGTGCAAAGTCAGGTGGGAAGTCTGTTAGATAGTCTCCAGTTATCCCACAACCATCCCCTCATCATAGCCAACATCAACCTAGATCCCCACCACTAGATGACCAATAGCTCGTTGATTTTTTTATGATCTTTTATATGTATTGTATCAGAGACTTATGTAGACATATTTTTGTATATATATCCATCGGCCCAACTGAGGCCTCATATATATGTATTTATTTTGATCTCCTTTGATGTTGTGTCACACATGGCATTTGATTATGACATTATCCATTTTTGATGATATATGATATACCATGTTTCGATTCAACTTTATTATGTGTTATGAGATGCTTATAAATCATAGATAGTTATATGTGTTGATGATGCTTTTGTATTTTTCTGATTCAATATATATATGAGATGCCTAGATGAATGGTTTATAATTATATTCTCATGCTTTTTTTCTTTTTCTAATACATGTATATGCTATGGATGGATGTATGATTATAATTATATGCTCATGACATGCACTGATGAGTTTGTGGATGCAGGATGGAGATGTTCAGAAGAAGTGTTGGTTACATTAGAGATAGAAGAATTAATGATGTTAGTCATTGATGAGTTTTCTTTTGCTTTCATAGAGGCTTCATATTTTTAGCAATCCTTATTGATGTAGCAAGCAAATACGATGCACCTGGGTATTAATAACCAATGTGGCTTTGTATCTGTTATGTTTCTTTTTTAGATTTTTTCTTGGGATATTCTGATATATTCAAGTATAGAACTTTTTAAGATGGCTGTTGTTTAGAGGTTTGGCCAAAATTTCTCTTATAGGAGTATCCAACTAATATTCCCCCGAGCCATAGCCTATTATTACGATGAAAGGACCTAACCAGTTTGTTTCAAACTTCCCCTTCCCATCCTGATTTAGTTGGATCTTTTGATTCTCTTTTAATACTTGGTCACCAACTTGAACACTTCTATTTTTGATCTTTTTATTGTAGCTTTCTTTGAGATGATTTTGATAAACCTGGATATGGTTTAATGTGCTCAAATTCCTTTCATCTAGGAGTTCCAACTCATTCAATTTGGACACACAATATTCCTCATTGTTGACCATGCCTTTCAGGGATACTTGCAGTGAGGTGATTTCAACTTCAATAGGTAGGATTGCTTCAAATCCGTAGACCAAGGAAAAAGGTGTGGCACCTATAGGTGTATGAATGCTAGTTCGGTAAGCCCATAGGGTCTTGTTTAGTTGTAAATGCCAATCATAGGTGATGTCATTATCAGTCTTTTTAAGAATTTTTAGAATGGTTTTATTTCCAGACACTTCAGCCTAACCATTTCCTTGGAGATAGTAGGGCATTGAGAAGCAATGTTGGATAGAAAAATTTGAACAAAACTCATGGACATCTTGGTTTTTAAATGAGTTTTTCTGTTTGTTATGATAGTTTGGGGAATTCCATATCAATAGATCAAATAATTCAAGATAAACTTGGATATCTATTTCCCTATACTGTAAGTTAATGGAATTGCTTCTATCCACTTTATGAAGTATTTAGTTGTAGTGATAATAAAAAATTTCCCATTAGATGAAGTGGGAGATATCTTTCCTATCAAGTCTAATCCCCACTGCAAGAAAGGCCATGGTGTTGTTATAGGTTGCAATTCCTATGCTAGTGTGTGAACAAGATCACTATGTTGTTGACATTGGTGACATCTCCTTGAGAAATGGATGGATTCTTGCTCCATTAAGGGCCAATAATACCCTATTCTTAGTAATTTCTATAATAGATTAGGTCCACCAGAGTGAGACCCACAAATACCTTCATGCACTTCTTGTAAAGCAGTTTGTGCTTCTTCCATGTTGATACATCAAAGTAATGTTCTATATAGACTTTGTCTGTATAGGGTATCTCCTAAGATAGTGAATTAGGAAGTTCTATAGACAAAGGTTTTCTTTTGGTTCGTCATTAAGTCAGGGGGTATGATAACATGCTGGATATAGTCAAATGTATCCTGGTACCAAGGTGAGTTAGGACCAACAACATCAGAAACAAGTTTTGATTCTAGGATATCGAATGCTAGTATAAGTGGTTGCTCCATGAGGAATTCATATTTGGAAATATTTTAAGGAATGTCGAGGAGTGAACCTATTGTTGCCATAGCATCAACTACTCAGTCGCTGATCTTGAGAACCTATTCAAAGGTGATGATGATAAATTACTATTTGAAACTATCCACCTTTCTTTTGTATGGCATAAGCTTGTCATCCTTTGTCTGATATTCATTGTTTGCCTTCCTGATGACTAGTTGGGAGTCTCCATAGAGATGTAGTTCCTTTATCCTCCATTTTATGATCATCTTCAGTCTTGTGATTAGTGCTTCATATTTAGAAATGTTATTGGTACAAGAAAAAGTAATCCTATAAGCCTTAGGTATACTATCTCCCTATGGTGTGAGAAATAAGATACCATCCCCTAAGTTGTGTTGAGTGTGGGACCCATTAAAGTACAAGGTCCAATGACTATACTAATCAATTAGAAGTATGCTTTCATCTGTAAATTTTTTTGTTAGAGGCTAATGATCTTCCATTGGTGCATCTGCTAATTGATCTGCTATGATTTGTCCTTTGGTGGATTTTTTGTCAATGTATTATGTGTCAAACTCACTAAGTATCATTACCCACTTAGCAATCCTCATTGTTAGAGCTACATTTTCCAATAAATACTTTAGGGGGTCTACTTTTGTTATCAACTTTGTAACGCCCTCGCCAAGGAACCCCAGAGGAAAACACTAACCTGGAAAAATTAATGAAACATTTTTTTTAAAAAATAATTAACAATAGAATGCATAACATAACTTAATAATATAGTCCTAAGTCCTCTAAGGTTCCTCAATTGCGCTACTCACAAAATAACAATCATGATTGGTAGAAAAAATTCTTCAACGATAAAGGATAACATGATTGATCTAACAAGATTTAATTCTTATGCTTAAATAATAAACCTCTTATTGATACAAATGAAATAATATAATAATGATGAATAAAAGAGTGTTACTCAAATTGGATAACTCCTCTAACAATCTTGTTTGAATTACAATAAGGAAGCATAAATAATAATTCAATTGTCTTTAAGAGGATGACTAACATTTACATTTGTAATAATTAAAACATGAATACTGATATCAACGTTTATATATATATATATATATATATTTCAAGGTCATAACTATTGATCCATTATTGTTAAAGATATTGGACTCTAATAAATGACTACTATATCAAACTATTGAGGAAGGTCCTCATGCCTATTAGCATCAAATCTTAACTAAATTGCCTTTGCATTTAATTTAAACTAATTTCTAGATTTATTAAATATCTAAGTATATAATCCTATCTCATTTAGTTATAGATACTTATTAAATGTAAGCATTAATCTATCTTTAATTAGGCAACAAAATAATAAACCTTTAACTAGTTTGTAGCATATTTACATCGAGTCTTTGAAGGCTGGACAATTCAACACAAACTTACAAAAGCTCTCCATCTAAAATATTTATTCTATTCAAGAATTTGATTCGAATTTAAAGCATAACTATTGCAAGAGTTGGATTTGTGGATCATTAGTGATAAATACAAAAAATATCATCCATCAATGAAATTCTTCAATATAAGCAAGTCCAAGCAATATTTGAACCAAAGTAAGAAAAGTAACTATCCAACTCAAAAATAATACAACTACTGAACTAGATTAAGATAATAATTATATTGCATTTATTTGATATTATGGCTATGATGAACATACAAAATCTTCTCATGTGGCACATGAATAGCGTTATCTCCCAAGTTAGATACTACTTAAACTAATAGACACTTTAGAAAGTTAAGCTTGCAAATAGGATAAGTTCTCGTGCTCTATGTTCTTGCAATTATAATTGTCATTTCCTTCCGTTAAGTAATAAAATATTAAAATATTATTTAACTTCTTAAGCTGCATGCTTACTAGCATATATATATTATTTTAATAATAATATATATATAAAATACGCCGAGAGATATCCTTCTCGAGGCACCTATTTTTTAATCAAATTTTTATAATATTCTTTTAATAATAATATATATAAAATACGTCGAGAGATATCCTTCTCGAGGCGCCTATTCAATTTTTATAATAAAAAATTGATTAAAAAATAGGCGCCTAGAGAAGGATATCTCACAACATATTTTATATATATTATTATTAAAATAATATATATATGCTAGTAGCAGTCATGGCGCAACATGTAATATCTTAAATAAATTATTTTTTATATTTATATATATTTTATTATAAAATTATTATAATAATTAATATATTATAATATGATAGTTATGATTAGGGTTATGATTACAGTTACGATTACGGTTAGGATTAGGGTCAGGGTTACAATTAGGATTACAATTAGGGTTAGGGTTAGGATTAGGATTAGGGTTATGATTAGGGTTAGGGTTAGGATTAGGGTTAAGGTTAGGATTAGGGTTAGGGTTAGGATTATGGTTAGGGTTAGGGGTAGGATTAGGCTTATGGTTAGGGTTTAATTAGGTTAGGATTAGGGTTAGGATTAGGATTAGGTTTAGGGTTAGGGTTTAATTAGGTTAGGGTTAGGGTTAGGATTAGCATTAGGGTTTAATTAGGTTAGGATTAGTATTAGGTTTAGGGTTAGGGTTTAATTAGGTTAGGGTTAGGGTTAGGGTTAAGATTAGGGTTAGGGTTTAATTGGGTTAGGATTAGGATTATGGTTAGGGTTAGGATTAGGGTTAGGGTGTAATTAGGTTAGGATTAGGATTAGGTTTAGGGTTGGGGTTAGGGTTAGGATTAGGGTTAGGGTTTAAATAGGTTAGGGTTAGCGTTAGTATTAGGGTTAGGGTTTAAATAGGTTAGGGTTAGTGTTAGGATTAAGGCTAGGGTTTAATTAGGTTAGGATTAGGATTAGGTTTAGGGCTGAGGTTAGGGTTAGGATTAGGGTTAGAGTTTAATTAGTTAGGGTTAGGGTTAAGGTTAGGGTTAGGATTAGGGTTAGGGTGAGGTTTAGGGTTAGGATTAGGGTTAGGGTTAGGGTGAGGTTTATTAATTAGGATTAGGGTTAGGATTAGGATTAGGGTCAGGATTAGGAATAGGATTAGGGTTAGGGTTTAATTAGGTAAGGATTAGGATTAGGTTTAGGGTTAGGGTTTAATTAGGGTTAGGCTTAGGGTTAGGATCAGGGTTAGGATTAGGGTTAGGGTTAGGATTAGGGTTAGGGTTTGGATTAGGGTTAGGGTTTAATTAGGTTAGGATGAGGATTAGGATTAGTAGGGTTAGGATTAGGGTTAGCATTTAATTAGATTAAGATTAGGTTTAGGGTTGGGGTTAGGGTTAGGATTAGGGTTAGGGTTTAATTAGGTTAGGGTTAGGATTATGATCAGGGTTAGGGTTAGGGTTTGGATTAGGGTTAGGGTTTAATTGGGTTAGGATTAGGATTAGGTTTAGGGTTAGGGTTAGGGTTAGCATTTAATTAGATTAGGATTAGGTTTAGGGTAGGGGATAGGGTTTAATTAGGTTAGGGTTAGGGTTAGTGTTTAATTAGGTTAGGATTAAGATTAGGTTTAGGGATGGGGTTAGGGTTAGGATTAGGGTTAGGGTTTAATTAGGGTTAGGGTTAGGGTTATTAATTAGGATTAGGGTTAGGATTAGGATTAGGGTCATAATTAGGAATAGGATTAGGGTTATGATTAGGGTTAGGGTTTAATAAGTTAGGATTAGGGTTAGGGTTAGGTTAGGGTTAGGTTTAGGGTTTGGATTAGGGTTAGGGTTTAGTAGGTTAGGATTTAGGGTTTAGGGTTAGGGTTAGGGTTAGGATTAGGGTTAGGAGGGTTTAATTAGGTTAGGGTTTAGGGTTTAGAGTTTAGGGTTAGGATTAGGGTTATGATAGGATTAGGGTTAGGTTAGGGTTAGGAATTAGGATTAGGGTTAGGTTTATTAATTTTGTTTAGGGTTAGGGTTAGGATTAGGTTTAATTAGAATAGGATTAGCATCAGGGAGTTAGGAGGTTAGGAGGTTTAGGGTTAGGAGTTAGGGTTGGGATTAGGGTTAGGGTTAGGGTTAAGTTAGGGTTATTAAGATTAGGGTTAGGGTTGGGAGTTTGTTTAGGGTTGGAGTTAGGGTTAGGGTTTAGAATAGGATTAGGATCAAGATTAGGGTTAGGAGTTAAGATTAGGGTTAGGGTTAGAGTTATTAACATTAGGAGTTAGGTTTAGTTATGATTAGGATTAGGGTTAGGGTTAGGATTAATTAGGGTTAGGGTTAGGATTAGGAGTTAGGATTAGGGGTGGGGTTAGGATTAAGGTTTAGGGTTTAGGGTTTAATTAAAATAGGGTTAGGATCAGGGTTCGGTTAGGGTTTAATTAGGGCGGTTTAGGATTAGGTTAGTTAGGTTTAGGGTTAGGATTAAGGTTAGGGTTAGGGGTTAGGGTTAGGGTTAGGTTTAAGATTTGGATTAGGATGAGGATTATTAGGGTTAGGTTAGGGCTAGGGTTTTTTGTTAGCATCTAGATTAGAGCTAGGGTTACGATTAGAGATATAAGTAGGATTAAGGGTAGGGTTAGGGTTAGATGAAGGGTTGTGGTTAGAATTAGGATGAGGATTAAGGTTACGATCAAGGCTAGGATTAGGGTTACAATTGTGGTTATTATTATGATTAGGATTAGGATTAGGATGAGGATAAGGCTTACAATTGTGGTTAGTATTATGATTAGGATTAGGATGAGGATTAGTGTTAGGATTAGGGTTAGGTTAGAGCTAGGGTTGGGGTTAGTATCAAGATTAGGGTTAGGGTTATGTTAGATGTAGGGTTCATTTAGGGTTAGGGTTTAATCATTGTTAGAGCTAGGGTTTATTTAGGGCTAGGGTTAGGTTTATAAATTAAATTAGGTTTAGGGTTATGATTTGAGTAAGAATTAGGATTAGGGTTAGGGTAAGAATTAGGGTTAGAGTTAGGGTTAGGTTTATAAATTAAATTAGGGTTAGAGTTAGAGTTAGGTTTAGAGACCTTATTAGGGTCAGGGTTAGGGTTACAGTTACAATTATGGGTGGTGTTAGGGATAAAATTAGAATTAGTGTTAGTTTTAAAATTAGGGTTAGGGTTAGGATTAAATTTATAGTTAATATTACAGTTAGGTTTAGGTTTAGGTTTAAGGTTAGAAATAGGGTTTACGATCAAGGTTACAATTAGAATTAATGTTTGTTTTAGAATTTAATCATAGCCCTAATTATAACATTAAATTAACACTAAATCTAATTCAATGTTAACCCTAACCTTAATATAACCTTAATGTTAATCCCTATTAAACCCGAATCCTAACCCTAATCCTATTTGTATTACAATTATAATTTATTTGTAACCTTAACTTGAAGATTTATCCTATAACCCTAATTGAACCCTAACCTTAACTCTAATTTAACCTTAGCTCTAACCCTAACCCTAACAAAACCTTGAACATAATTATAGCCTAACCCTAATATAATTGAACCCTAATTTAACCCTAAATCTAACCCTAAATGAACCCTAGCTCTAACCCTCCCTAATTCAACCGTAATCCTAATTGAACGTTGATTCTAACCCTAATTTTGATAGTAATTGAAGTCTAATCCTCCCTAGCTCTATTTAACCCTAAATCTAATTAAACAATAACCCCTATTAAACTTGAACACTAACCCTAATTGATCCATAACCTGAATCTTATTTGAACCCTAATTAGAATTTAATTGGAACCTTAACTTGAAGATTTATCCTATAATCCTAATTAAAACTATAACCCTAACTATAATTAAACCTTAGCCTTAAACCTAATTGAACCTTGATCCTAATCTAATCCTAATCGTGGGTATGTGCAGGATCATCATGGAAAAAATAGGTCCTTAAGTGGAAAAATATTTAGAAAAATTAGAGTTAGGAAACTTGACGTAAAAATTTGAATAAGTTATCTATATTATTTTAAAAATATGTAAGAATAGAATTTGTAGAAAATTGAATGTAGTTTCTAAACTACTAGGTTTATATTTTAAAACAAAATCTCTTAAATGGTGAAAATTTGAAATTTCAATGCAAAGTGCTTAAATTTCAGAGAAAAAATAAGAAGTAGGTGTTTGTTTGACCACGCTAACCACAATAAAATGATAATATTTTTTAATAAGATTTTAGATATAAGTAGAGGACTCATGTCTCGATGTGATGTATATTTTTTGTAATTTTTTCCAAGTAAATAATTAATTATGAATTTTTTATTTCAACTTATAAAAAATATAAAAACTCGTATGTCTGACCATCTTAACTTTGTCAAAACTTCCTGAAATTCAATTTTATTTTTTTAATCCTATAGTATGCAAAGCATAGAATGTGACGCATGTTTCAGATTCAAAAAATGCGATACTGTTTGAAAGCTATAGATGTTTTTCAATCAACCTATCAATCAGGACTTTAGTTGTAATTGAAATAGAAAATGAATAATAATTATTTATTAAATTCAAAGTAAAACATAATTTATAATGGTGGAAAGCTAAGAATCTCCTTTAAAAACCCTTTTTATTTCATCAATTTTGGGTAAAAAAATGTCGTTAGCCACATACCCTACACATACACATCATATCGCCACTTTTTGGCCCATCATGATCTTGCACATACCCTCGCAACTATAATTAAACCTTAACCCTTATTAAACCCTCGCCATAATTGGACCCTAACCTTAATTGAACCCTAATCCTAATTAATCTGTCACCCTAACCTTATTAAACCTTGATTCTAACCCTAATTCTAACACTTATTGAACTTTATTCCTAAGCCTAGCTATAATTGAACCCTAGAACCGTAATTGAATGCTAATTGAACCCTAACCCTAACCTCAACCATAATCCTAATCTTTAACCCATGTTTTATCCTATAACCGTATCAATAACCTTAACCCTAATTAAGGCCTACCCTAACCCTAACCTAACCTTAACCTCAATTAAAATCTAAATGAACCTTTTTGAAGCCTAACCCTAATTATAACCTTTATTTAACCCCACTCACTCTAACCTTGATTTAATTTTTTAAAGATAGATGGTAATTTTAAATAAATTAATTTGAAGACTTACTTTTATGTGTAATAGTAAATTTATTATATTTTTTGCATTTAATTTTATAAATTTAAATTGATTTTATATGTGCACTTATTATGAAAATATTTTATATTAGACTATATATTTAAGTTGCTATATCTTTGTAAAATAAAATCTTTAGTAACAGTTGAAATTTACAATCTCTCTTTACACATAAAATAAAATAAAATCTTTAACTACTTGTGATTCTTTCTACCGATCAATATTATCTATTGTATTATTTCTCATTGTTTTGATGTTAGTTAATAATATTCTTTTTTTCTAATTTTTTTCTCTATTACTAACTATAATCTTAATTTGGAGGTTGGTGGGTGTGTACTTTCACCAAGATTTATGATAAGTCATGTTGGGCCTTATTTGTTCTTTTTTGAATCATTATAAGGGTATGATCCCCTCATCTAGATCAATATGTAGATATTTTTTTTATCAAAGTTATTTTATTTTATTTACTTAAAAATTATTATTTAATTCTGATCTAAATGAATATTACTTACCATTCAATAATATATTTTTTATGGTTAATAAATTAATAATATATTAATTTTGATTCACAACAAGTCAAAGTATCATTTAATTATTGACACTTGTCTCTTAAATAGGCTTGGTCCATGAATTTTAAATGAAAATTTATGTGCTAATACTTTAACTTGAAATAAAACATAAAAATTTAACAATATATCAAACAATATATAAAATTTGTTTAAAAAAATCTATATTTTTATTTATGATTATTTAATTCTTATTCCAATAATTTTTTTCTTGCATGACATTTGATCAAGGTTCATTAAATGATGTACAAATTGTCAAATAATGCACTTTATCAACCAAAAAAATTGCCAAATGATTTAAATCTTATCATTTAGCATACAATATTTCTATCAACCACATTATGATTTTTTGAAAACTACTAATTTTTTTTTAAGTACATTATTTAATTTATTGAATACATTTATAATTGACCAAATAACTTATTATATGTTTTCAAATATATCTATAATTTACTAAGTACTTTATATTATTATTTTTACTATATCTATAATTTACCAATATAAACCTAAAAATTATAAAAAGAAATATAAATACAAATACATTGGCCATAATTTCTTTTTCACAAAAGATATACATTCATCACAAAAATTATTACCTTTAGCGAGGATTTACTCAAGAATATATATATATATATATATATATATATATATATATATGAGAGGGCATCTTAAAGTTATCTTTCCGCACCTCTTTTTAAGTCCAAATCAACTAGCCATAATGTGTGCCCCATCTGTTTTCACCAACCATAACTTAGTCGGTTGTGTTTTGGAATCATGTTTACAGGAAGAAGGAAAAAACATATTTACAGCTTTAGTAATGTTTTCTAGCTGTATATATCAATCAATTTACAATAGCTATAGTCTTACTTAAATAATTTGTTCAATTTGCAATAGATGTATTCATAATTTTTAAACATACTTAACTATTACCTTTCTTTTAAAAAAAAAAAAAAATTACATAAAAAAATTTCCATCCATAATAAAGAAATAAGCATCAACATAACAAAAATAAAATATAAGTAGATGATGACTATAGGATATCAAAACTATATTCTCCATTGGTAACAACGAAATAAATATAAGCTTGCATAAAAGAAAAAAAAAAAAGTGAAAGTATCAAGTGAATCAAAGCAGCCCATCTAGCTCTATGCCTTTCTTTCTAATTCCCCATTATCGAATAACATTGCCAGGTGGATGTTAACTTGAATCATGGATTGCCATGGCACAGTCATCAGATAGTGTTTTAAATTGAATAATTAAAGTTAATTTTTTTTTTTGACGAAAATGGTTACAGTTACAAAGAAACAAGAGTAATGAATAGTTATAAGTTTTCAAATAAAATAAAATATACCAAGAGTTAATTATTTTTAAATAATCATTTTAAAAAATATATATTTTGATCATCTTATACTCGGCTGTAACAGTCAGTGATGTTCTCCTGCTGAGGCTTTATCTGAGCTGAAAAAGCGACCATGATTCCTCAAATTCACAAACATTTAGAAGACAAAGGAAATTATTACACAAGCAACATAGAGTCGAATTCACAATGGGTATGATCGAAGGATGAAGGATGAATTGAGACCATATACATTCAATGAATGAATGAGGGTATGGACATATGTTACCGTCATTAGAATTTTCTTCATGGAAGGTAATCCAGAGTCATCAAAAGTAATTTACAGTGAATCTACATCGGGATGAATAAGCCAGTTAGTATCCTTGCAAGATCAAGTAATATACCTGAATGTTGCAATCTCTATAATTACAAAGGCTGGTATATTTGGTCTTGCTTTCACAGGACATGCTTCGCTCTGGGTAGCAGTGATCGCAGATATGGGAACTTTCCTGGTTGTAATTGTAACATTCAACATGCTTCTCTTGGGTACGATGAAATGTGATAATAAAAATAGCAGAGACCAAATTTCTGATAACGATTTTCCTGCAACAAACACGTTGAGTGCCTTTAGAAAGTTTCTTAAGGCCTGGGAAGTAAGGAAGCTTGATTCTAAATTAATATATATAAGTATGGTATGCAGGGCATACCTGATTAATTCTTCCAACCTTCGTCTAATCTCCCTCCACTTCTCTCCCACTTTAGATCTTCTTCATTCCTCTGTCAACTCTTGCAGGATTTGGTATTATTATGTTTTTCTCCTTTGTTGTTCAGAAGAAATAAGTTTTTGATAAAGGGTAAAACGGGTTTTACAGGGACCGAAACCACAAAGTTTACAATAAAAAAAGATAGGAAACAAAAGTCTAACAAGAAACACTAGCTGCACAAAAGGAAAAGACCGGAACATGCCACAGCCAACCGCAACAGACTAGAAAGGTCAAGCAAAAAGAGCCAGCAGAGTAAACAACAAAAAACCGACCGCAATTAGCCCAGAGTCTTAACGGCAGACTCCGTCTTCGCCTCCAAGTTCTGCATATCATGAACTCCCTTCTTAAAAAATTGAATCATCTTCGGAGTGGGGGGAGCCTTTCTCTTCAGGTTGGCCCTGGTTCTCTTTGAGATGCCAACATCCATCTCTTGGCTTTTATCATTGGTTTCCTCCAGATCCACCACCAGAGACCCCTGTTGGACTCTGTCCAACTTCTCAGTCATTGCATTAATTATTATGGCGTTGTGTTTGGCCATTCGATTATTTTGCTCTGTAATGGTTTTGATGGTATTTTTCATTTTCTCAACCTCTATTTCAATATTTTTGTTCTTGTCAGGTTGGTACAGAATGTCTTTGCTGAGACCGTAATCTCTTCGTTCCTCAGAAGAAATAAGTTTTTCAACTAATGCAAATAGAACCAAAAATTTACGAATAGGCACAGAGAACAAGATAGCATAATAAATGACAATTTTCAGATTACTCACTGTTCTCACCAAGCTCGGCTATAGGTGTAAGTAAACAATTCGACTCCAGATGAGATCTCTTCCAGAGGTCTAGACCGCTCAACTGACGTTGCACAGAAGTTGTCTTTTGAATATGAACCAAACCACTACAGGCACCAAGATCTGCAAGGGATTACTGCAGGTACCAAGATTGTCCTTACTCAGCGACCTATTAGGTACCAAGATCATCCTTGCTCAGCTAGCTATCACACTCCCAACTTACTATTTCGTGATTACAGATTGCTTTGTCTTTCTATTTGTTTGCCGCCCTAAGAGGTAAGTCGTTCGAAGATTTCAATGCAAAAAGAAAACAATAGTTGATGTGCTATGAAAGCAATTCACAAATTGTAGCGAAGATCAAATCTATGAACTCGTTTGACAAGTTTAGACAGGTAAATTTACTACATACTTGCTGCAATTGTTCTCTATAAAATGCGCCTTCCTCTGCTTAGTTGTGAAGACTATCTCTTATGAAATGCCTGCGCTTAGATGCTAGCATTATCGTACCAATGGCAGACCCTTCCACTTCCACCGGTTACTCTTCCGCTCCTCCACTATCGTCAGTTTAAAATGGTGACTCTTCAACTGCCATTCCACTTCCATTGGTTACGTTAGCTTTCTTTATGTACTCAGGTCTTTTCCACCCTTGCTGTGACTATAGAACGCCTCTCGGCGTAACAAGTTACGTCGTATCCATTTTTTGATACAGCATTTGAATATACAGCCTGACTAATTTGTACACCCCTGCAACATGATACTATAAGCATAAAATTCCACAAAGAAACAGTTGTTAAACTAAGTATAAGGCCGAGTGAAATGGATATCCAAAAACATAGCTATTCTCGTAGACCATGATGGACAGAAACAGTAAAAATAAGACTCCCGAATACAAAAACATTAAAGTGCATAAAAGAACGCGTATCCGCTAAGGACCATTCTGTCAACCATGTCCTTTTGAGTGTTCAAATGCCATTAAATAATAAATGTTTGTAGATAATTACTACATTATGATAAGTAGTTATTGAGCTCAATACCCCAGATAGAGAACAAAATCGACATTTGAAGTCAAGAAGGACATATATTGTTCTACTTCTAGATCCGACATACTATAATGCCTATCCCAATTTCTTGAAAGTTCATAATAAACATATGACCAGAGAACACAAACAACCTACTTATTATTTAAATAAAAATATAAAATCGTTCCTCCTCAAGCATAGAATATAGACGATATACATAGCCGAAGTCGAGGTAGATCTGTTTGCATCCATCGCAGTACAAAAAAAAGCTTTTAGACTACACAAACATAAATAGAATCTAGGAATAGTCATCCAAAAATCAAACTTAAAGGAGGAACATGCTATTGCATACCAATCTTTGTATTTTGCAGACTTAAATATCATCCTTGCTACTATGAGGTTCAGAAGATTCAAAATCTTTTCTATCTCAGTCTCTACATTTTTCTATCATGAAGTTCTTTTCAAGCAATATGTGGAATGATACGCAACCTAGTTGATAGATGAATTGCATGCTAACAGGGTAAATAAAACATGGCATCTAACAATACGATGTTAAATACCACTAAGGTTAACAAGGAGAAATGCACATTACTTTACATGATAATCACAAGAATCAACACAAAAAGCATGCCATGCATCATCGACTAGAAGAACAGGATCACTGGAAATGAAAGAATCATACCTAAAGACTGATTTAACAATTTATGCACTCCTTCGAGAGTTATCAGAGTATTCTTACTATGAAGTCAAACATGAATACTATTAAATGAATTCCTATGGAAGTAGGAAAAACACAAAAAAGGTATTTCATATCAATTGTGAAGCACAATTCATATAAAAAGCATAAAGAATGGCAACATCTGTAGCCTTAAATGTCCAATGCTATAAATACATATTCACAAGGTATCAATGCCTCTACAATTGGCTATAGTTTCCTGTGTCCTTGAAGATATTCCTGAAAAGAAATCAGTCCCGTTGCAAGATCCTTAAAAAATGCTCGCATGACCTTTTGGATACCAAACCTTACGGAGATCCCAAGAAAACATAGGCGTGAATCTTAACACCAACCAAATGGTTACGAAATAACTAAGTGTAGCGCATTCCTAATGCAAGACCCTACAAAAATATCATGAGATAACCGAACTAGGTGCAATAGGATACTATTTAGAAATAAAAGCATCGATTTCTCAACATTATCTATATAAAGCCAAAGAAGATGGGGAAAATGCACATAGCATAAACAACAATGGTTTGCAAAAGAACACTGTAGAATGTATTACCCCTTTTTCAATGTGAGCAATGATAACAAGAGGTTTCCAATGTCAAAATTTATTCTAGAGATCTAGGAATGCAGGTAACGAGCATTTAAGAGAATACGAGATACAAAATGATCAAATATCTACACACTGAAAAAGAAATCGATTACACATGTTAAAGATGGCTGATGTAAACCGAAACCTAACCAATAAAATGCCTACAACCATGATATGAGTGGAAGAGAGGAATAGGCGGCAGAAGGCAAGGCAAAGAAATTGAGATGAAGAAACGTTTTTATTATTGTAACACTAAATTTTCTTACATACTCATAGCAAACCAATTTACTCTATTCAAAAATTTAAAGATGGTTATCGTTAACCGTTTTCAATAAAGGAAATTCTGGATCACAAGTAGCACTCCTTGACCTGCGACATGGACAACCATAATTTAGTTACAATATTTTTGAGACAGTGTCAACCATAATAATTTTGGGTGCGGTAGGAACTAGGATACACAATATTGAATTACTGTAAAACCAAGCATGCTACAACCCTACCTATAACATAGCCGCGACCCTAAATGGACTCAATACCAAAGCATATACAGTTGTAGATCTGATGGTACCTAGATCAAGGCTGACCATGACTCCGAAAATTGATTGCAAACCTTTGACATAAAACAAGAGGCTGCAGTGAAGTTCTATAAAGAAGTTTTAGAATAGTTTTGTTTTATTTGTTGAGTTTACTATGTTTTAGGAACAATTAGTCAAGATAAAGCAATTGTCGCCTAAATTTAGGAATTTGATCATTGATAGAGTCAACTTTGTCTTCCATTAGAAAATGACTCTTATAACAAAAGAATTTTGCTCACTTCAAAATTCTCATGCTCTAGTTGTGCTTTTAGGCATGAAGAAAGCACAATTTACATGTTGCCAGCATTATGTAAATATTTATGAGTTCAAAGATTTCCTTAACCATTTAGCATATATGATAAAACATCCTCTTTCAAAAAGCAAAGATCTTTAGAACTTTCATTATACGTAGAGTCATGTATAACCAACTTGCTTAAATGTTACAGTTTTCTACACAAATGAAAATGAAAGCATATAGTTCCAAGTCCTCTTATAGGTTCCTAATGTCTCCAAAGAATGCCTTACAATAGAAAATGATCTTTTTATTTCATTCAGTAATTTAGATAACTCATCTATAAACCTAATAAAACTTATAATGTGAAGTCTATTGCAAAAGGCCTAAATCAAACATCAAAAATATCAATTGAACCCATATGCCCATTTTGATGATTGTAGATTAGTGGAAAAAAGCATTGCAATAGTTATTGGACCAAGACCATATGGTAGATGATTAATTGTTGAAGTTATTCTTGAAGCCTCTTCATAGGAAACATGATTGACTAATTTTGGTATTCTCTTTTAGCACTAGGATCATGCAAAAGTGGAAGCAATAGTTTTAATTTGCTATATATTAACCATCTTTTAAGTTTACAAATTTTTTTTGAAAAAGGAAGTTAGAAGGTGCCATACCTCTACTGCATTTAAGCCAAGATCAACTAGTACTACACCAGGTTTTAACTAATGACCACAAACCAAATTTGGCACACCTACTGTAGCAACAAGAATATCTACTTCATGAGTAAAATCTACATAGAAAATTCTTTCTGTTTTGAGTAGCTATCCAATCTACATAATTTTTTTTGGAAACATGGTTTAAAACTTTAAATTAATACTTAAATAAAGATAGTCTACTATGTTTCAAATTTTAGAGCTATTCAATAGAATATGGCCCATATTCTAACATGTCAAATTTTTTTTTAAGAAGAGATAATGTAGTCCACCCTTAATCAATGTGTATTTATTTATAGACTAAACATCTGTACTTGTAAATTTATAGATATGTATTTTTCCAGATAAATTTTGTCCTTATACCAAGCAATCTAAAAATCAACTAAGCATTGTTCATTTATCAATATTTTTGTCCATTTTGAAGTTGAGATAACTTATAAGGATTTGGGTGTGTTATCCTTTTCAAACCCAAATCTTCTACTGTCTCATTGGACATTATTGTAACACAATTTAACTACTTGTGAGATTTTTTTCATCCCAAGTTTTTGCAAGCAAAACTCAACAAGTTTTTGATGAGCACAAATATGAATGGATTCCCTCTATTAATATTTATCGCTGCCTCTTTCTAATTAATGTTGATTGCTATTTTCTTTCAAGTGTTAATCAAACCTCATATAATATACATGAATTACAAGCAAGAAACCACTAAAGGTTAGCATGGGAAAGCAAGGCATTCCAGCTGGTCAATGGATTGTTGTTCAAGTTGGGGCCCAACCAAGTATTAAAGTGTGTGGCATGGTAAGAGATTGGGAATGTACTTCAATAGGCACATGAGAATCTTATTGGAGGCCATTGGAACTTCAAGTTCATGCTGCAACATGCAATGTACTCTTGGAAAGTCTATGGTGGCCTTGATGCCAAAGAATAGGTAATGAAATGTTGAACTGGCAAACCATTAAAACAAGACTTTATGCCCCTTTGGCCATCCCAACCACAAGAAATATTTGAAATATGAGGATTGAACTTCATTTTCCCATTAAATTTTAGCTAGACACATCAATGTAAATACATTGTCTTTGCCACTAAAGTATGTGATGAAGTGAGCTCAAGCAAGGGCCATGTAAAACAATAGAAAGGCCAAGTCGAGGCCACAAACAAAGTCCTCATTTTAGTTATAACATGTAGATTCTCTTGGTTTGGTTAAAGATTATACGATCCTTGTTGTTCTTAATTCCAACCCAATCCCATCCCCATTCCCCCTAGTGTCAGGCATACCAAGACCAAACACTTGTCTATGAGAATACTATTACCATCACTCAGTTCAATCAAGCTTGGATGAGAGGAATTTTAATGAAAAAGAGATGAATGTTAGGGATCTTATTTAGAGGAACTTAAACTAGATGTTGAGGACTTCTCTATCTTGAAAGATCACAATACTAAATTTATGTTCAAACCTCATACTTTCTTTCCTGGGATTTCCTCTACTTCCCCCTAAATGATGGTTGTGCTATCAATATGGCCTCTTGGGGTAATAATTGTCTAAAGAAATATAAGGATGAGATTAAAGAAATTGTCTATAAACAACAAAAGAAGGTTAGGGTTTTGTCTTCTAAGAATGAGTAATGAGAAAGTTTCTCTATAGAATTCCTATTCTCCTGAATATTTTCCTAAGTTTGATGACTTCAAACTAGATGTTGATAGTTTGCAACAAACTTATGACCTTGTGTCTATGACATATGTAACTGGGGTCATCATGCAATAGAAAGTCTGCACAACCTCAACCTACATTTGGTTAATTATCCTTTTATGTAAGATAAGGTTTGTGATGAAGGTCCATGGTTGAGGGATGATGTTGCAGATAAGCCTATGATGGAACTTAGCATGCAATGTGGTATTGGATTTATTCCAACTTGACAAATAGGCTTGGAACCTTGTGATTTTTATATCTTCTTGTAGTGTGATTAATCTTGCAAGGGGATGCACCCATTATGACCAACATTTAAATATGGAATCCTTAGATAGTTTTATAGCAAGAGTTTTGTTTTAAATAGTAGGTTTATACTGACTATTGAAGGCATCTTCAATTTTTATATTTTGGTATACATTAATGGCAATCAATAGACAAGTAGTCTCCCAAATCAAGCTATTAGGTTTGGCTGAAAAACTAGATTTATGTTCCTCCAATTTATTGGAAGGATGATAAACTGATACGAGTTCTAACCTTATATTTAACCAAAATATTAAAGAAAGTTGAAACTAAGTTTAAAGTTTCAATAAATGGCATATATGAGAGACAAATCATGCAATGAGACTATAAATTAGTTTATCTAAGGGGCAGATGGATGAGGGTAGAATCAAGATAGCTCCATATTTTCAGACTCTCCTTATTCATTTTTCTTATATCAACAAAAACCAAACTTAAGCAAAAATTCCAAGAGGTAAAAACAAATAAAAGTAGAGATCTCTGTTATAATGACTAATGTTGTTATTTACAATATTCAATCTATTGTGTCTGTAATGAACTTACAGAATATGAAGTGTAGTCAGACAACCAATTTGGATAAGGTATACAATCATTAGTTATGAGAAATAGAGAAAATGAAACATTTAAGAAAATTCTAAGGCCCAATTTCTCACGTAAAGTCGATGCAGAGCAATGAAGTTCCTACCAAAATGTGCAAGAATAGTCCTATTTTTATTTGTTGTGTTTTTATTTAAATCTTAGATATTGATGCAAAGTTCTTGCCAAATTGTGCAAGAATAGTCTTATTTTTATTTGTTGTGAATCTTAGATATTGATGTGAAGTTCTTGCCAAATGCTAGCAAGATGGTTTTTCTCTTTGATTTGTAGGAAAATTGAGATTAGCGATAGTTTGATTAGATTGGAAAAATAATAATTGATAGTTATATTCTAAGTAAATTATAACCCTCACTTTTAACCCTGACCCTAGTTGTAATTATAATCATAATTATAACTTTTATTGTAACCCTAATCATAGTTCTCATTCTAATTCTAACCCTAACCCTACTTCTATTGTAAACATAATTGAAACCCTAATTCTAACGGGCTAACCCTTCCTAATTGTAAGCCTTAGTCTAATTCTAATCTTAACCATAATTATTGGAAAGAGGTCCAACTTGAAAGAAACAAGGAAAAGATAAAATCTCTAGATGGGACCAATGGTGGAAAAATTGAAGAAGCAGTTAATTCCTGTTATTATGAATTGGAGCTGCTAAAGAAAAGCAGATTCTAAGACAAAAGAACAGGATGTGAAAGAATACATGGGAATTTCACAAGGTTCTAATTCAAATAGGACACTTTGAGGCAAAAAGAGAAGGTTGCTTGTATATCAATGGGTTGAAGCCTAGTATATAGGAGGAATTGGACTGGTAAGAATGACACCATTGAGGATGCTTATCAGTTCTCTCTAAGGGTTGAAGAAGCGACAAAGAGATTTGAAAGCAAGCAAAGAGGTGGAGGTTAAGGTGGAAAGATTGGTGAAACTTACTATTTTAAGTTATTATCGACTTGACCAAACTAGATTTGTGTGTGTGTGAAAGCTCAATTTAGGTCTTTATCAGAGGCTACCAACCAAATTCTTCTCCCTGAGTGATACTTCCCCTCTCTTTAGGAGACTTGATTTTATTTCTACATCCAATTTTACACACTTTGCAATAGTAGTTAGCTAAAAACAATAAATTCACTTGCATCATATATTTTCACATTCCAATCATTTCATAACATTAAATTAAATCAACATTTATTCTTCATACTTCCAAATCACATAAAGCATAAATACACTCATTTAAAGCATTTTCACCCAACTAAGTAAAAGTAAATAAGTAGTAACAAAATGGGGTGTAACAAAGTTCGCACTCACTTTTAAGATTTGTTTGTTTCTTATGTGTTAGCACCAAAGCCACCATGTGGCATCTTGGTGTTGCCTCTGGAGAGAGTCAAGTATTGCTTGCAACAGGTGAGCACAGGGGTTCCATGTGTCGCAAGCAAGGGAAATCCAATACATAAACCAAATTTTGCAAAGAGCCTCAAGGAGAAGAGGAAGCCAAAATCAACACCTTACCTACACAATTGCATTTCAATGAAAAGCTAACACTCATATCTCAAAGCATGGATCTCATCCACAATGACCTCATGTTGCTCTTTTTCTTGTTGGAGATTTCTTAGGGCTTTACAAGCCTCTACTAGGTGAGCCCAAAAAGAAGTCCTAAGTCAAGGATGCAAACTTTCCTTACTCCACCCACAATCTCTCGATGTAATTATTATATTATTATTTTTAATCTTGTAAAAATATTATACCATAAAATCTTACCAAATGCAAAAGTAATAAGGAGAAAACAAATTTTTATTAACAATCTATTTACTTGTTTAAATATTAAAGTTAATAATAATATAATAATATATCAATAAAATTATGTGGAGAATATTAATAAAATTATAAAATTATTAACATTACTAGTATTATTATATAATAACAAAATATAAATGAGTTAATTTGTAATAAAATGTTACAATAGATTCTAAGATTTTAAAAAATACTATTATCAAGTGAAAATAATATTATGATAAATGTTAATAAAAATAATTATTTATTAATAAATAAATAAATAATCTTGCTAATAATTATTTAGATATACTAAATCTTTCATTGGGAGTTTGGTCCTGAGTCTAGTCTCCCTACACCCACATTGAAGTAGGAATGTCATGGCCGTTAATGATCATGTTAAAAAGTTTACCAAAGTGCATTACAGTTTATAGGGGTCGTGCTACTGAATTCCTGTAGTCTAAAAAAAAAACTATTTAGATATAAGAAGCATGTAAAAAATAAGTTAATAAACATTAAAAATCAAAAGTTAATTAAAATATTTATATTTTTTAATATTTGTACTATAATATTATAAAAAATTAAATTAATTGATAAGCATTATATTATGTTTGTAAGAAATTAAAAAAAAATCTATATTATTTTTAGAGATATATAAAATAATTATAATGAAAAATTTAAATCAATCCAATTAATATTTATAATAATTATATTATTTAAGAGATGTACACATCATCTGAAAAACAAAATTGCTTGTTGAGAAGTTCTTGCCATAAAGTTTTAGAATAGTTTTGTTTGTATTTGTTGAGTTTGTTGTGTTTTAGAAACAATTGGTCAAGATAAAGCAATTGTCACCTAAATTTAAGAATTTTATCATTGATAGAGTCAACTTAGTCTTCCATTAGAAAAGGACCCTTATAACAAAATAATTTTGCTCACTTTAAGATTTTGAGATGTGGTTGTGTTTTTAGGCCATGAAGAAAGTGTAATTTATGTAAATATTTATGATTTCAAAGATTTCCTTAACCATTCAGCATACATGATAAAAATAGTTTTTTTCTTAAGTTCTCTTTACATTTCATTTTTTGTTATTTTTGTTGTAGCATTTAGATGGGTAGTTTTGGATAGTTGAAAATAATTTTTTGAGAGAAAAGCATTTAAAAAAGAAGCTAAGTTGATCTTAAATCTAAGCCAAAGGTTAACCCAAAAGAGGGGAAGATATGCAAAAAAAATTAAAATGAGGACAAAAAAACAATTGAATTTAACCAAAATTATTATCAAATTCTTAAAGTTAAGGTTAAATTTGAAAATGTGCATTTTTGAAATCAATGATCTAAATTTTGGTAAAAAATAGTACATATCAAAAGAAAATTCAATCAAATTGTTTTAAAAAACTAAATTTAACAATAAATTTGAGAGAAAAATGTAGTTGACATAACCAAAACCATTAAAATAAATTAAAAAATGAAGCAACATTGAGTTTGAGAGTTGAACATAATTCAATTTTAA
>VDFB02125822.1:0-18478 GCA_007258455.2 Sequoia sempervirens
GGGCAAACTCATTTTATCTTTTCAAAACCAATTCCATGCACACCTGGTAGTCTATGGAGTACGCGTGCCTTATAACATTTGATTTAATTTTGAGTTGGAGAAAATTTGATATTTAAATTGGTTTCATTTAATTCGCCATGGTCAGGTCAATTTGCAATATCTGGGGACAATCCATGGAGGAATCATTTGGTCCTTGGGGTACGAGATGTGCATTACGTTGCTTGGAGTAGCATCGAGATCTTTTTTTTGACACGAGGCTTGATCTTAGTGCTGGACTCTTGTTTCTTTGTGCGCCTTCGTATCTCCCTCTCATGCATAGGTTGCTTGCAAATATTTCTTGTGGTACGAGCTGAGTCACAAAGGCTGTGGAAATCGGCTTTACACCTGACAATTGCATGTGCTTGACTGAATTAAATCTACTCTGTGTTATTTTATTACCTATCTTTACTTTTCCAATCTGTTGCCTAACAGTAGGACTGATTGTGAGATGTGTGTTTTACTGCAGTGGGTTTCGTGTTTTCTACATTGCAACATTTAAATTTCCTAATCCAAATCAAATACAGAACCACGTGGTTGAGAGTGCAGTTGTCACCGCCGCACGCATTTACTTCATTGACAGTTTGTTCTTTAATTAAGCGGCTAGAATGAATTGTTGAAATTGAATGGCATTAAATTGCTTTCTTTTCAATCCGGCGACCTATCTCACCTCACCTTTCTTTATTATTCTATCTATATTTCTTCCATATTATACGTATGCTTTTACACTTGCCAATAGACCCGCGCCATCACTTCTGTGCACACCCAGATCAACAGGGATCTTGTCTACCTCGTTCTTTCCAAACGATCAATGACAGGAGGGCAGTCACAACAACATTTTTGAGTCATAAATATTGCGCGTACCATAAGAGCTCCAATAGCTGAGGTTCAAGAGCTCTTGGAAGGATAGAAAATACTCTCCAATAACCATGTTTGATATCTTTTCACATATTCAAATGGACAGTCACAATTTGAGCGCCCTGTCATAATGTTTTTGAAACTGCATTCAAAAATTCATTTCTGCATGCTCTGATTAAAGCATTGTCCTTATATCTTTCATTTTATTGCTGTGCAGGAGAAAATAGGTAACTAGCAATTGTGTCTTGCTGTGCAGTAAGTATGCCAGACAATGTGCAAGGTGAAAGCAACTAAGAAGAGACGACAAGGAGCAATCGTAGTGAATGAGATCAACACTTTGTCATCACTGTTTCTTTGATTAATGCATAGGCCTTTATCCTCATATGCATATTTGAATAAATTGATTTAATACAATAAATGTTGAAATTTGCATTTACTTACCTATCTTACAATTTGGTTGCTGTTCACATTTGAAAAGAGGAAAAAAATCTTTTTTCTTTTTAAATTTTTAAATCCATGGTACAAAGCGAACAAAGGTTACAAGCAGACAACGAGAAAAGGTGCAAAGCGAAAGAGAAGGCTATCAAATGAAAACCAAGGAGGGGAAATTCTTTTTTGAAAACACAATGTGTTTTTAAACACTTTAGTGTTTGATCAACACTACCTCACGAAATTGTTTATCTTTTGTTTTAGAATACTAATTTTCATTTTGGTCTAAAACGAACAATTGATTTTCATTGCAAGGGGCTTAAAACGAACCTTAGGACACACTTACTAGATTTCGTTTTGGGTTAAAAATTGGACAAGCAATCTTCATATTTCATTTGGTGCTTAAAACGAATTCACAATTGCTTTGAAGGGCATAAAACGAACAAGTGTTTGATTTGTGTGATTGTCTTTTGAGTACGTATCCTCTCCCCTTGCGCTTCGTGCGATCTAGGGTGCAAGAGAAACACTCAAAATACATTTTATTGCTTTAAAACCTTCATTTGGGCTTAAATTAGACATCTTGTCTGCGAGTGTAGTGGGGGCATTTTCCGCGATACATTCTCTTTCGTGCCATCAAGATGGGTAGGGATTCACAGTTGTGTCTTTACTTTCGCTTTGTTTTATCTTAGAGGGCACGCATTGGGGAAAAATTACTCCTAGCGGCGACTCAATTGGTAACCTCTAAAGCAAGAGTATTTCCGGTGGGATATAAATAGGTTTTGGTTCGCGCCATAATCCGGTTGGCTCCAACCGAGGATGGATCCGAGGGGACTCCTTGCAGTATGGGTCAATCTCCACGAGCGGAAGAGTCCTTACTAGAACCTATGTGTTAGAATTTTCCAAAATCCTTGATATTTGTTGGTGCAGAGCGGTCATTAAAGCCACCCCACACTCTTACGGTCTTCTAGTAGAGATGGAAAACGCATCATGGGAGTTTCATGAGTGTTGATGCTTGGTTGCCTCGATTGATGTTAATGAGTCATGGAGGGGAGCCATTGGGGTCAATCATCTAACCATTCTCTAAAGATAAGCGTAGCTAGACTTTTCAAAGTGGGAATCCAACAAATATTGGCTTACACATCCACTTAGAGGGCTTGTAATTATTCTAACAAACCACGATTATTATTCGAAACATTTTGCAAACAAACATTCAACATGATTCTCAAAATTTCAAACCCTCTTGAAGACAAATATCGATGACTCAATCCGCATATATTCTTTTGCTTTCCTTGCGGATTCCGCGTGCATGCGGGGTTCCTAAGCATTGGATTATACCTCAATTTGTCTTTTAGCATGAGTAAACAATAGGAAAACCCTTGCTTAAGTTTCATTGAATTTCCACATAAAATATCTTGTGGGGTTTAAGGAAATTAGAACCATTGGACATCTTAGTTTGAAACTTTAATCAAGAGTGTGTTTGTGGTAAAAGGAATACACTAAGCAAAGATAACAAATTGGACCCCACACATGTGCTTGATATCTCTTGGTTATATTGGTCTTTTGATTGCTCTTAGAGAAAAGTGTGTTCTTCAATACCTTGACCTAGTAAACAAAGTCTCTCTAAGTCTCTTAGGATCATCAAAACTTTCATCTATCTTCCAAACATTCATCAATCCATCTCACCAAAACAACTTTAGATCTTTACAAACATCATTATAGACTTGGGTACATCCTTAAACCAAATCAAAGTCAATTGTTTAATTAGGTGTGTGGTAATGCATCCTTTCTCATACATCTAATTGAATTAGCAAACCTTTTGAATAAGTTCATCCTAAAGATAACATCCAACATCTTAGGGTTTACAAGTTCATCATCCACATCAAACAATCAAAAATCAAAATCCCTAAGTCTAGCATTGATTCAAAGTTCCTAAACGTTCATCACTCATATCATCCACCTTTCATCCTCCATCTTGCCATTGGTCCTAAGAACCTTAGAGGTCACATTCATAACAAGGTCAAAAACACAAGAAGAACATGGAATATAAACTTGATCCATACATCTTGGGTAATCCAAAATAGTTGAATCTTCAAAGCCTTGCAATGCCTATCAATTATCAAAGTCCATGCATGGGATCATTGCCTTCAACAAATGTCAGTGGTACAACAAGTGTGAGTATACCCAAGTCAAAGTTTGGAACACATTTCCCAATGATAGATCTAAGTCCAAACCAACAAATCCACCAATCAAACAATCAATACATGAATCTTCAAACGAGCAACAGCATCCCACCAAATCCCTACAAACCAAATGTGGATGTACCAAGTGCAACTTTTCGAAACATGAATCCTAACTCGAAAAACTTTGGAAAAATGATTCCCAATACCAACAATGTTCATCCTATCATGCCAAATCTAAACATCATCCCAAAGCAGAACATTATCCAAAGTCAATTTTCCCATAATCCCATTCAAAAACTGCAAACATGCATGCCAAAACTACTTGAACACAAGCCAAGTCAACTATCTCAAGTGGGTCAAGATCAAAATCAAGAACAAATTTGGCAAGATCAAATTGCGGAAATAGTTGAGGCATTGCATGAGGAAATCTCACCACCACCTACATCATTTCCCTTGGTTTAGGGGATTCCCCTTTACCTAGCAATCATGCAATTCAATCCAGCTGGCCGATCAAACCATCCGTCAGTCTTTGAATATACCGCCGACATGCACCAGCAGATGGTATCCAGTAAACATGTATTAGTCCCAGCTTCAATCAAATCTGATCTCCCAAGGACCCTATCACCTGATTATTCCAACCATCCTCTATCCCTTCAATCATTCCAAACACCACTATCACGCCCATCACATCTCAAGCCCCCACAATCAATCCAAGCGTATCTCAAACACTTGTCACTACATCCAACATGATTTCGAATCCACCACCACCCCCACCACCACCAATTTCCACCACATCAATCCAATACAATGTGACATTACAAGCTGCTTTTCAAAAAGGATACCAACAATATCTAGCCATGCAACAAGCAACACAAGCTCAACAAGTGCAACAATCCTCTCAAGTTGCCCAAACCTCTCAAGCTACCCAACCAACACGAGCACAAACACAAAAGATAACAACTGTTGAGAACAAAGATCAAGATCACTCCATCATTGAATACCTTGAAGTTGTGTCTACTCCATCCAATGATCAAATGAATATATGTCAAGAGTCACCTCTCAATCATGATCAAAATACATCGACAATACCCAACAATGATCCAATTCAAGAAATGTCAACATCATTTGACCCTATGGTTGAAGACATTAGAAATATCTCTATTGCAATTGTTGAAAACAATGTTCAAAATCTATCCATCAATAAAGATATTTTCGCTTCATCCAACGAGGCATCGACCAGTGATCATGTTGAAAATGTATCTACATCACCTAATGAGGTAGAGGACATATCTCAAGAATTTATGCCAAAGCATGATCAGAATCTTTCACCAAGGTCTAGCAATGGTCCTTTCCAAGACATATTGACATCCTTCGACCTCATGATTGCTGATATTGAAGGAATCTTCAACTCAACACCTGATCCAAGTCCACTCAAAAATCATGAAGATATTAAGCCACTTCCCATGCATAATGAAGATATCCAAGAGCCATTTGTAAGCAGTCCATCCTTTGAAACTGACCCATGTCAAGAACTTGATCCAAAGCATGTTAAAAGCAACTTCGAAATTAATCAAGATCAAGAATTTGTATCTTCAAGATACTACAATAATCTGATGGACACTCTCCTATCTATGCAAGATGATCATATCCATACTTCTCCATCTACCCATGAGATGCTTTCTACAGATGGGCACGTAGATGATCTTCACTTAGAACAAAATTTTGTTACACAAAAAGAGCAGATTCTTAACTCCTACAATCAAATGGAGTTGTCAACATCAGGATCAAACATGTCCCAAGTTCAGATTGAGGACATCATGAATAAAGATATCGAACATTATCCACTCAAGGAAACAAGTCAGAAAGAACAGGATAATCTAGAGTTAGCAGAGCGAAAAATTGAAACAATGTCATCTACAGTGATCATTTGTCAAAACCGCGTTCTTGAACAAAAATATCTCAAACAAAATTAGAATCAAAACATGAAGATTGAAATCTTTATCACCATCTGGAAACTAAATATCAAACAGAAAACTATCAACTATAGAGAACCGCGAAGAGTCCTTATAGTGAAGCTAGTATCAATACTACAACCAGCCATACATGTATCTTCATCACCATCACCCAATACATGAATTGGGACCAGCGTCAAAAAGATTTGAATCAAAGAGTCACGAAGAAGCGACATCAAAACAAAAAGAAGTTCCATATAATGGACAAATCAAATACGCATGGATACAAAGAATACAAAGAAAGATCATCCCTATCAAACTCCATCAGTCAAAGAAACTATGGGGCAAAATCAAAAAGGGAAAAGTATCATTAAAGAGGTCCACAAAAGCAAAAGCGGGCTTTTCAAGCGACGTACAAAGTATATCAAGCAGTTGGTCCTAATTCCATGCACACTTTCGTATCCACCCATCATTGCTCATCTTCCCAAGTTTGGAGAGTCAAAGGTTCCAAACTGTCAACCAATCCATCTCTTATCCCTAAATGCACTCCATCCACGCCTCCACGCATGATATCCAATTCTCATATTGACCACGTATTGGCAACGACCCTTTATCATAAGGATTCGAGGCCTTTTATCGTGATGTCGCGCCGCGAGCGAGTTAACTTCCGGTATCGACCCAACAGATCAAAGAATCTAAAGTTCCATTCAAAGTCTACCGCGTGTCTTAGCAAAGAAACTTCGCCGGAAGGGATACGGCTGGCTGATATGATAGGGGCATCTACATCCGGTGACACCACAGTAGTTCGAAGCATAAAATCTTTCAAAAAAAAAAAAAAAAAAAATCAAAAAAACAAAAGATCAAAAGAAATAAAAAAGGTTGAAAATAATGCAAGAATAAAATCGTCCTCTAGTGAAAACCACTACGGTTGGCACTTTGGAGCAAGACAATGATGAAAACACAGCAAGCGATCATGTGTGTGGAATTGAGAGCATCTACGCGCGCCAGTTCAGATGAAAGCATCTCATCCCATCCATAATAAATCGGGCATTCCATCCATCTTATCCATAATAATTCCATTTCATCCATGAACCATTTATCTAATCCATTTTCATCCATCTTCATGATCCATAGTCCAAGTTATCTTGATCTTGATGAAATTTTGGGGCACGCTTTACGCTTGCTTACGGTGAACATCTTGACATGCGCTGTTTTCATTAAATCCTATCCTATGCAGCATTATCTGAGCCATGAAGCATTATCCAAATGCGCATTCATTATTCGAGCACCTTATCTTATCACAAGATAAATCCTTGGCATACTTTGCATGCTTACCATATCCATCCATCCATACACTTATCCGAGCATCCATCCATCGCATTCCATACATTACTAGACATTGGGGGCAGATATATCCATCTTGCTTCGAAAATAAACCTTGGTCTATATCCTCCAGCTTATGTGGCAATCCAAACATTAGAAAACATGAAATCAAATTGGTCCACCACTTGTGAGCGAAAAAATCCGAATCACTAGCCCATGGCGTATTTTGATGAAAATAGTCCTTATCAAGCTTCATCTTTCATTGAACATCAATCCAAACAATCACTATCAGTCGCATCTAAGCTGCACGTCAAACGTCACATCAAATCATCCAAACATCTTTTGTTCGAAACCAAGCTTCATCAATCATGATCAATCAAATCCAATCAAAAAATCATCATCTCGAGATATCCTTGTGTTGTTTAACACTATCCTTGCATTGTCATGTATCCTTGACAATGTTATCATTATCAATCCTGATCAATCCAGCCCTTGCATTGTTGTGTATCCTCAACAATGTTATCATCATCATCAATCCATCGATTTGATCAATCAACCTTAACTTGGTTTTCAACAAAATCCCAAAACAAAGCACTGATATCATTACACATCCATATCCAATTCGTCAAAATCATGCGAAAATCCAAAAACATTAGAAAATCAGAAAATCCAAAAACATCAAATATGAAAATCTAAAAACAGCCGAGAAAATCAGAAAATCAAAAACATTAGAAAATCAGAAAATCCAAAACATCCAAAACATCAAAATCCAAAACACTCAAAAAGTCGAGGAAAAGCTTATCAAAAACATTAAAATCAGAACTTCATTAGATCTCGAGCTTAAAGCGTGGAAACCAGGCTCATCTTTGATCAGCCCCCGAGACATCAAAATCCAAAAACATTCGAATCACATCAAAAATCCAAAAACATTCAAAAAACATCAAAATCCCAAAACATCGCAAAATCCAAAAACACCAAAAACAACCTCAAAACATTTCAAAAACGTCAAAAACATCCAAATATTTGAAAAATCCACCATTCCCGTTTCGCTTTCACCCGCAATAATCAATCATCCATAATAAACTGATCATCATCTTCATCCTTTGGCAATGCAAACAAAAACAATCATAGCAGTCAGCAAAATCAATCTTCAATCGTAAAATCAAAAGCAAACAACAAATCGTTAAAACAAAATCAAACTCTTGATCAGTCGCAAACATGTCAGTCAACCTCATATCAATAGCCTATCAATCAACTTATCAAACCATTGTCATCCTGTACAATGCATGTCCTAGGATATATCGTTCCGACAATGGGCATCATTTATGGATATCACCTTGGATCCTTATCCTATCAAAACACATACCTTTGGCTGAAGGTATGAAGAACATTGGCTTGTTTGTGTACTTGATCTTTTCTTTTGATTTATCTTATTGCGCTCATTCCAAGGACCTCTCGATGATATCCGAACGAAGGATTTAGAGAGATAGGAATGGGGCAACGATCATTTATTCTTTTGTCTGTTGTCTTGTTGGGCCGCTCGTAAAATATGCTTGGTGGGCCCTTGCTTTGGTGGGTGGCATGCCCTATAGGGTTTCCATTATGTCAAGTGTGAACAAGAATACTCCTATTTGTTTGAGTCCAAAGTCCATCACACTAAGTACAAAGCGCCATCGGTCCTTTATACCTTGATGCATCGTGCTTAGGTGTGTTATCAAACATAAAGTAAGTGACCCTTTGAAAATCCCAATCCTTGATAAACAAATCATCCATCTATCATCATCATTTCTCATCATCATTTATCATCATCATCATCCATCATCATCATCTCTAATAAAGTCTCGACCAATCATGGACTTGTTGGATCTTCTTGTCATCATCTCATTTCCGTACTAACATCATCATCACCAATGCATCCATCCTGTTTCCATCATGCATCCATTATGCATTCATCTGGCATCCATAAATCTTTAGAATTTTGCATATCATCTCACATTCATATCATCATCATAATTTAGATCTGTTAGTCTAAGCATCTCATTAATCTCATCCATCTCATATCATATCATCATTTAAGTTGTTTAGGATAATATAGATTTGTTATTCTAAGCATCTTGAAATCATCTCATTTGCATCATCATCCATAACCATCCATTTTGAACCTCTTTATCGCGAGATCGACCCTCAAATCGAATCTTTTCGCTCGATCTCTCGAGGGGGCAATGTACCAATGTACTTCTTTCCACTGGGGCATTGAAAAATCATGAAATTTTTTAATTTCGATTATGGTAAGTTTATTCTTTGAACCAACGCAACAAGTACATTGCTTCAAAGAGGGGCAAAATGTAGACATGCAAATTTTACATTATGCATTCGATCAGATTCAGTCAAATTAGCTCTTACAATAGTCAAATTCATCACTTTCATCCATTCATTAAATAATTTCATTTATGAAATAAACATTATCATTCAACCTTCATCTTACATCATCCATTTAATTAAATAAATCAGGACTCCATTTAAATCAAATCCTAAATTATATTTCATCATTTTCTGATTTAAATAAATCAATTACCAAAGTCCAAAAAGTCAAATCATCTAATCAGCATTAAATCAGCCTAATCATCATTAACTTAATCTAATCCTAACCTAATGCTAATCCCATCCCACTTGCATTATCTAGATCTATCCACTTGCACAATAAATCAATTTTATTGATTTATTAAAACACTCATTTTCCCTCAACATGACAAGTCAAACAGGGCATTTATTGTTGTTTTTCCTTGTCCCCCTCTCAGCATTTATGGCAAAATTTGAATTCAAATTTTCCCCCTCTTGGGCACTCTTCCCAAATCTTGCACATGCATCAACTAATCACCACTTGACAAGTGTCCTTCTATCATTGGCAGAATCTTAGTCCCACATTGGTCCCTCTTCAACACTTAGCATTTTGAAAATCTTTAAATAGGTGCATCATCCTCAAGCAAATCCTTCACAATTTCATGCAAGGTTACTCTCTTCATTTGAGATTTGATCTTGTTCATTATCACTCCACCATCTTCATTGCATTTTCAATTTGAGCTTTGATCAAGGATTGGGAAAGGGTCACTAGCACATGTGACACCAATCCAACATGGAATAGGTAGCTTGCTTTTGTTTTCATAATTTTTTAGTCTTTATATTATCATTTGTTGCATTTTTGAAAGCATTTGCAATATATTCCATGGAGGTATTTGCAGATTTGTGTGTTATACTAACCCTTCTAATGAGTTTTTGAGGTTGGTCTTACATTGCAGATTTTGGGTACTTCAAGTGTATCAGAACAGTTGAATTGTTGCAGCATTTTGGTGATTAATACAATTGAAGACATTGTGGTTTTCCTGGTGAAATCTTTTGTGTTATTTCATCTTGCATGGTTCCTTTGTTCTATCTTTTAAATTTCTTTAAGACTTAGGGTTTAGTATTTAGAAATAAATTAGTTCCAGTTGGATAAATGATGTTTATGATTTCATATTTGGAGTGTTTGTAGCTATCTCTAGTCTATACTCCCAGTAACTATCTGATCGTAGTAGGCTGGTGAAGTCAACCTGGACCGTATATTTAATGTGCTTGAGTTTGATTGTAGATGTATGTCTATGATTTGAAAATCTGTATTCCTCAAAAGATTGCACTGTTCTTGTAAGATTGCATTGTGGGTTGAACAAGAGCTGGTTATTTGAGATAGGTCCATTTCAGATATATGTCATTTACATTGCTTGTCCTAGCAGTAGTTTAGATCTTATCACTTCCTTGCATCCCAATCTTTTGCTGTTTCTTTATTATTCAGTTAGATTTAGGATTCAAGATCATCATATTGTCAGATCTGATAAGTTGAAGGATACAGTTTGCTTGTAGTAAGGTCCCTTTGTGATTACCAGCATTTTTACATAATTATCTGAGTTGTTCTATGCATTGTTATGACCTAACACCCGAGAGACCTTGGGGTGATTTTCAGTAATTTATTGTTGAAGATTACCTTTCAAGAGAGATAGAATATTGTATTCTGTCTGAGTTGTTGCTGTGCAGAAAACACCATCAACAGGTACCTAGCACGATGATTTTTTTTTTGTATATTTAAAATCACTTTAGTGAGAAATTATCTAACAATGTGTAGTCTATGCACAATTTTTTTGATAATTTTTAATGAATATTTTATTTTTTACTAATTTTCAAAGTGGACACTTTGTGAAAAATAGAATTTTGGCCGTGCTACCCCTACAAAATTTGGAAACTAATTGAAAAAAAAATAAATTATTTTTAATATGTGTAGAACGGAGTCTATTTTCTAAAAATATAATTTATTTGAAATTTTGATGAAATGTTAAATTTATAATGAAAAAACACCAAACACTAGTTTTTTCCAAAAAAAGCCACACAAACAAAAGAAATTATAGATCAAAGGCTTAACATTTTCAAAATGTGAAAAAAATTACTTTTTTAGATAGCTAAAAGAGAGCCTAACATTACTTATTTGTTTGATTTGTTTGACCTTGAAACATGTGCAAACCTGATGGTGAGCACAAACAAGATTGTGTGAAATTTTGTAGAATATGCAAAAACACATATTTGGATGTTGGGAATGCCCTCCAAACCTTTGGGTTTGAAATCCAAAGAAAATCCAATGCAAAGGCTTGGGGATTCCCAAAGCAAGATAAAACATGAGCACGTTATAATGCACTCGCGTTATTTGAATGCATTGAAAAATCATGAGTGTGTTATAACATGCTCACATTTTGGTCTACATTAAATTTATTTTTCTTCTCTTTTCTTTTCTTTCTTCTTGTTATCTTTGAGGGAAACTATATACATGAAATAATTTGGCATTTACATATGGAAATTTACTTTCTTACACTTTAAGGTATATTTCATGTATATAGTTTTAGGATATTTGAGAGTGGTTTTGGATCTCTAGGAGTTATAATGCAAATTATAGTTTTTTTAAGATCTCACAAATTTCAAACTTAGTCAAATTTCAGTAATCAGCATGTCAAATTTCAGTAATCAAGATGTCAAATTTTAGTAATAAACAAGTTGTATTATTTCTCTCTATCTCACTCATTTTTTGATCTCAAGAACTCTCTCTCTCTCCTTTTCCCTCTAATTCTCTCTAGCTCACTTCTCTCTCGCTCCCTCCCTCCTTCTCTCTCTACTTATCTCTATCTCCCTCCCCCCATCTCTCTCTCTCTATCTATTTATCTCCCCTCTCTCTACCTACCTCTCCCTCCATCACTCCCTACCACTCTCTCTATTTCTCCTCACCTATATCAAACCTCCCTCTCTCTCTCTCTCCCTCCATACCTCTCCCTCCCTATCTTCTTCCCTATCTACTCTCTATCTCCCAATCCCTCTATCTACCTACATCTACATCCATCACACCCTACCACGCTCTCTCTACACCTCTCTATCTCACCTTTCTCTCCCTCCCTACCTCTACCTCCCTCCCTCATTCCCTCTCTACTTCTCTCTATCTCTCCTCTCTCTACCTCTCCTTCTCTACTTATTTTTATCTCCTCTCCCTCTCTCTACCTACCTCTCCTTCCACCACTCTCTATGTCTCTCTATCTCACCTCTCTCTCCCTCACTACATCTCCCTCCCTCTCTCCCTCCCTCTCTACTTATCTATATCTCCCATCTCCCTCTCTACCTACCTCTCCATCCATCACAACCTACCACTCTCTATCTATTGCTCTCTATTTCACCTCCCACTCTCTCCATCCATACGTCTCCCTCTCCTTCCCTCTCTACTCTCTGTCTCCCTAATCCCTCTCTATCTACCTCTCCATCCATCATTCCCTACCACTCTCTCTACACTTCTCTATCTTACTTCTCTCCCTCCCTCCCTCATCCCTTCTCCACTTCACTCTCTACCTCTCCTTCCCTCTCTAATTATCTTTATCTCCCCCCTCTCTCTCTCTGCTGGGTGTCTCCTCCTAGCTTTCCTTATCTGCTCTCTCTCTCCTCCTCCTCCTCTGCCTCTCTCTCGACGGCTCTCCCTCCTCCTCCTCTCTCCTCTCACTCTCTATCTCACCATTCTCTCTTTCCTCTCTGCTAGCTCTACTCCTTCTCTATGGCACAAGTCTCTTATCTTTTATCTCACCTATCCTCTTTGTCTCCTTCCTCCTCTCTCCGCTCACCCTCCCTCCTTCCCTCTATCTCTATCTCTATCTCTATCTACTCCTCTCTATATAACCTATCCCCCTCTACCTGCATATCCCCCCATCACTCCCTACCATGTACTCTCTCTATTTCTCTCTATCTCACCTCTCTCTCACCTCCCTCTCTCTCCCTCCATCTATCCTTCCCTATCTCACATGTCTCTCTACCTCTCATTCGCTCTCTACTTATCTTTATATCCCCTTTCCATCCCAACTTCTCTCTCTCTCTCTCTCTCTCTCTCTCTCTCTCTCTCTCTCTCTCTCTCTCTCCTCTCTCTCTCTCTCCCCCAATCCCTCCCTCCCCCTCTTTCTCTCTCCCCCTATGAAGTTTGAGGGTGTAAGGTTTAGTGTTTAAGGTATAGGGTTAAGTGTATAGGGTATAGGGATTATGGTTTAGGATACTAGGTATAAAGTTGAGGGTATAAGGTATAGGGATGAGGGATGAGGGTTTAGGGTTTAAGGTATAGCATAGAGGGTTGAAGGATAGTGTTAGGGTTGAGGGTATAAGTTTAAGTGTATATGGTATATGGATTTAGGATATTGGGTATATGGTTAAGGGTATTTGGTTGAGGATATTAGGTTTAGAGTTAAAGGTTTAGAGCTTAACATTTATGTATAAGTTTGAGGGTTGAGGGTTGAGGTATAATGTTCAAGGTTGAGGGTATAAGGTTAAGTGTATAGGGTATAGGGATTAGGGTTTAGGATATTATGTATAGGTTTTAAGGTATAAGGTATAGTGTTAAGGCTTGAGAGTGTAGGGTTTACCATTCAAGTATAGGGTTGAGGGATAATGTTTAGGGTTTAGGGTATAACGTTGAGGGTATAGGGTATAGGGATGAGGGTTGAGGGTGTAGGGTTTAGGGTTTAAGGTAATGGGTTGAGGGTTGAGAGACAGTTTTCAAGGTTGAGGGTATAGGGCTAAGTGTAAAGGAGATAGGGATTAGGGTTTAGAATATTGGGTATAGGGTATAGGGTTGAGAGTTTAGGGTTTAGTGTTTAGTGTACAAGGTTGAATGTATGGTTTAGGGTTTAAGTATATGGTTGAAGGATGATGTTCATGACTTAGGTTACAAGGTTGAGGGTATAGGGTATATGGATGAGGGTCGAAGGTGTAGGGTTTATGGTTTATGGTTTAAGGTATAGGGTTGAGGGTATAGGGCTAAGTGTATAGGGTATAGGGATTAGGGTTTAGGATATTGCGTAAAGGGTTGAGGGTATTGGGTTGAGGGTTGAGGGTTTAGGGTTTAGGGTTTAGGGTTCAAGGTTTAAGATACAAGGTTTAATGTAGGATTTATGGTTTAATTATAGGGTTAAGGGTTGAGGAATAATGTTTATGGTTTAGGGTATAAGCTTTAGGTATAGGGTATAAGGATGAAGGTTGAGGGTGTAGGGTTTAGGGTTTAAGGTATAGGATTGAGGGTTGAGGGATGGTTTTCATGGTTTCAAGGGTATACGATTAAGTGCATAAGATATAGGGATTAGGGTTTAGGATATTGGTTATAGGGTTGAGGGTAATAGGTTTAGGGATTAGGGTGTAGCGTAAAAGGTTAAATTTAGGGTTTAGGGTTGAGGTTTTAAGGTATAAGGTTGAGGGTTGAGGGATAGTGTTTAGGGTTGAGGGTATAGGGTTAAGTGCATAGGGTGTAGGGATTAGGGTTTAGGATATTTGGTATAGGGTTGAGGGTATTGGGGTTAGGGTTGAGGGTTTAGGTTACAATTTTGAATGTAGGGTTGAGGGTTTAAGTATAGGGTTGAGGGTTGAGGGTTGAGAGTATAAGGTTAAAGTGTATAGGGTATAAGGATTAGGGTTTAGGATATTGGCTATAGGATTTAGGGTGTAGCATTTAGGGTATAAGGTATATGGTTAAGGGTTGAGAGTTTAGGGTTTAGGGTTTAAGTATAGGGTTAGGGGATAATGTTTAGGGTTTAGGGTATAAGGTTAATGGTATAGGGTATAGGGTATTTGCAAGATCATCATGGAAAAAATAGGCCCTTAAGTGGAAAAAAATTCAAAAAAAATAAGAGTTAGGCAACTTGATGTAAAAATTTGAATAAGTTATCTATATAATTTCAAATATATGTAAGAATAGAATCTATGGAAAATTAAATGTAGTTTCTAAACTACTAGGTTTATTTTTAAAAAAAATCTATTTGGTGAAAATTTGAAATTTCAATGCAATAGTACATAAATTTCAGGGAAAAAATAAGAAGTAGGTGTCTGTCTGACCACCCTAACCACAATAAAACGATACTATTTTTTTATAATATTTTAGATATAAGTAGAGGACTCATGTCCCGATGTGATTCGTATTTTTCTACAATTTTTTTCCAAGTAAATAATTAATTATGAATTTTTTATTACAAATTTTAAAAAATATATAAACTCGTATGTCTGACCACCTTAACATGGTCAAAAATTCATGAAATTCAATTTTTTTTTAATCCTATAGTCTACAAAGCATAGAATGTGACGCATATTTTAGATTCAAAAAATGTGATACCATTTGAAAGCTATAGATGTTTTTCAATCATCCCATTAATAAGGACTTTAGTCATAATTCAAATGGAAAATGAATAATAATTATTTACTAAATTCAAAGTAAAGCATAATTTATATTGCTGGAAAGTTGAGAATCTCCTTTAAAAACCCTTTTTGTTTCATCAATTTTGGGTAAAAAAAAGTCGTCAGCCACATACCCATCATATTTCCACTTTTTGGCCCATCATGATCCTCCACATACCCTATAGGGATGAGGTTTTAAGGTGTAGGATTTTTTGAAAATGAAGGTAATATTGTAGCTTAAAACTTGCTAAAACTATGAGACTATAGATCTAATTAAGTGTTCTTTGTCACAATTCATTGTGTATGATTATCTATTTAGATCAATTTTACCAATTGTAGAAAGATACAAAAGATTGTAGAAGAATAAGAGAAGAAGATAGGACACAACATATATGTGGAGAAACCCTTTCAGGAAAAAACTTCTCCAGAATCAACAGTGCTTCTATTATTTAACCTTAGAACAAGATTACAATAATACTGTATCAATCCTTGATTGATATGCTTCCTTTTCCTTCAACAATCCTTCTTCACAACTTTCAAAAAATTCTTATTAAACTCTCATACACTTTCTACATCACAAGCTATCAATGCATTCCATGTGACCAAGCATGAATCCACAAATCCCATGCCATGCTTCAAACCCTCACACATACACAAGCTCAATCTGATAACCTCCTACAAAATCCAATGCACTTGCTACAATTAATAGACAATAATTGTGCATATTAACTCATAAGAATTGTACAATATAAGAGCATAAATCCCCTCACAAAAATCTATGCCTAAATTGTGCAAATAGAGTTTTATCATGTAATATGAAGTGAAACCAAATTCTTCCTCAATTTAGGCACCCTAAACTGAACACTTAATTGAATGTTGGTCAAGAAAATATCTTGCAAGCATCAACTCAATGTTGGCACCCAATAATGGGCCCACTTAATTGAGCCTTTTAAATATTTTCTCATGCAAAAGGTGTTAAATTAAAGATACCAACTTGGGTGCCCAAGGTGTGTCCAATTCAATCTTAGTTAACTAAAACATATATCTCCACCAATTCATGCAAACATTATGCATGATTGATCATCCCCACTTAATTGAAAGTATCCACCTGTTATTTGTCATGCAACTCAAGTCAACTCAAGTCAACTAGCATTCAACTCAAAATAACTACATGCACTGAAGATAACTGAACCATAATTGAACTGAACTAAACTCTACTCATGTAAATATCAATCCCTAATTTGTAGGATCTTTACATGCATTACTAAAGTGTTTTTTTCCTCCAAACAATTAACTTAAGAAAGGTGGGTTCCACCTTCCATGCGGGCACCCCATGTGCTCATATTTTGTAGGAGCTCTTCTTGGACATCCTCACATGTTCATATCATTTAGGAATAATCACAAATGTCAATTTACATGTTCATTTCATTCAAATTTAATCTCTTTATAATCCTAGTGTTGGGGAACACTTTCCAAGGACTTAGGAGATACATGAAATATGTTTAGGATTGCAATTAAATGGCATCCTATTCCCAACATTCTCCCACTTGACATTATATGTTACAATTATTCTAAACAAGGGATCATTATTATACAACCTTCTCATCAAGTCTATGATGGACTCACATCCATTTCCAGGTGTAGGATCCTTGGCCTTTATTGTTGAATTTTTTTTATAACAAGTAACCATTCCAACACATATCTCTTAAGATAAGAAATATCTGGCCTAACCCAAGTCTCTCTAGTATCCATGAGCACCCATCAATCAATCAATGCCAACTTAAAATGCAACTTGCATAATCATGAAGCTCCAAGAAAATGATTAATACTCAAAACCAAAGAGAACTACATCCTCTCCAAAGGAAGAAAAATAACACCTATACCAAAGACTCTAAGGTTCCTCCATGAAACAAGATGTTAAAACCTCTTCAAACTACATGAAGATAACCATATCCTACCAAAGCTCCCACTGAATTGTGATATTGAGCTATACATGGAAACAAGATAAACATCAAACCATCACTGTCAAAAGCTCCCACTGAAACATGTAACCAAGCTCTCCATGACATCGTGATAAAAATCTCCTAAATGAAGATCATAGATGGCCTCAACATAATCAATGAATCTGATGTAAATGACATAGCTCCCAAAAGGTCAAGAAAACCATAATCTATTGTAAGAATTGGCTATGAACCAAGAAGACAAAACACACTTCTTTTACAAATCTCCAATAACACAATAGTAAAATTTCCCACTACAACCAAAAAACCTTCAAACTTTTAAGAGAAAGGTGTCCCAAATTCTACCCAACCATTAGATCTGATACCAAATGTTGAAAATGAAGGTAATATTGTAGCTTAAAACTTGATAAAAATGAGACTGTAGATCTAATTAAGTGTTCTTTGTCACAATTCTTTGTGTATGATTATCTATTTAGATCAATTTTATCAATTGTATAAAGAGATAGAAGTGACACAACATATACGTGGAGAAAACATTTTAGGAAAAAAATCCACTAGAATCAATAATGCTTGTATTATTTAACCTTAGAACAAGATTACAATAATACGGTATCAATCCTTGATTGATATACTTCCTTTTCCTTCAACAATCCTTCTTGACAACTTGCACAAAATTCTCATTGAAATCTCATACACTTTCTGCAACACAACCTATGATCCATGCATTCCATGTGACCAAGCATTAATCCACACATCGCATGCCATGCTTCAAACCCTCACACATGCACAAGCTCAACCTGCTAACCTCTTGCAAAATCTAATGCACTTGTTGCAATTAATAGACAATAATTGTGCATATTAACTCATAAGAGTCATACAATATAAGAGAATAAAGGTCCTCACAAAAATCTACGCCTAGATTGTGCAAGTATATGTCCATCATGTAATTTTAAGTCAAAACAAAGTCTTCCTCAATTTAGGC
>VDFB02125823.1:0-10824 GCA_007258455.2 Sequoia sempervirens
CTAAAAAATAGCATCATCAACATTCCAACATCAATTTCCAGTCCTCATCAAAGTTCTAGGTGCACACATTCAATCTGATTCACTTATGTTGCATTTTTCTATTCATTTGTAGGTGATTTTGTAATACATAATGTGTTTTCAAACAATTTGTTTTCCTTTAGTTTCTATTTATTAGTCAATCAATCTCATTCATTTATTGCATTCAAGGATTATATCTAGGCATATTGCATCCTTATTCTATCCATATTGCATTAACTTTGAATATAACATAAGCATCTTTGGCCCATCTTTTTCCTTTTAGGTGAAAAACCCTAGGAAAGCTAGAAAGCAAGTGGGTGCCAAAATCTATGTTACACCTAGATCTTATGTTGGCTTGTATTGTTGTAATTTCAAAAAATTATGCATAAACAAGTACAAATACAAGGTTATTTCACATAATTTCTCCTAGCAATTCAAGTATTCAAGTATCCTAGCAAGTTTTCAAGTCATCTAAGAATTTCAAGAGAGCATTCCCAAGGTCTTCATGATTCAAGCAACCATTCAAAGACATTATCTCATATCAAGATCAAGAGTCAAGATCCACATCCATTAGAGCCATTTCACACAAGTTTGGTGAGTTGCAACATTGTATTTGTTCATTCATCAAATTTATGTCATGCTATTTCATTTCATTTCATTTCAAGGTTTAATTACCAAAATGGGGTTTGACCAAGGCAAAACCCTATTCCCTAATGCAACAACATTTCCCTCTTGATGTGTTTTTGCAGATCTAGGTGAATTGGAGCTTGAAGATCCTTTGAAGAAAAAGTTACAAAAGTTGTCAAGAAGTTGTCATCTTCAAAGAAAATCACCTATAGACTAGAATTTAGACTTTCGGACTCGAAGAATCAGACAAGATGAAAGCTACATAAGATCTCTAGAGGCTACCGAAATATTAGTCAAACCTTAATACCGGGACTAAATCGCCCCTTTGGGCGTATGAGTCCCAGAAATATTTTAATTTTTTCTAGTTTTCTATAGATCCTACATAGTCACCAAAATATTTCAGATTCTACCCAAATTCCTATAGCAAGACGAAATCACCCTACTTGGTGTATCAATCTTAGTGCACTTCAAAAGGTAGAATTTTAGAGTTGTAGATCTTGCTTGGATCCCATCATTCTTCCACCTGTACCTTTCTGTTTGATTCCAATTTGTTAATTTATTTTCATGTTCTCAAGTTTCTAGGGTTTAGTGCATTAGATTTTGCATTTCTCCTTTGAAGCTTCATTTAATGGTGAACTCCCATTTAAGCACACAAGGAAACCCCTAGTCCTTCCTTCAATTGAGTCACTTGGTTGAGGGATCTTGGTTTCCTAATTAACTAAAGAGAGAAATAGGTCCCTAAGTTCCATCTCCCAAAAGGTGGACACCTAGTTCCTTTGGTTCATCTACATTTCACATCACATCTCAATCTCAAAAACACTAAAAAGGATCTTACATATATATCTGCTTCATCCACAAACACCTAGAACATCAATTAGGTTAGCCTAATTAGATACATATTATACAAAATATACCTTGTCAACTCAACATACACATATACATACTTTGTGCCATGATTCAAAACTTATAACAAGTTCAAATAGGTCAACATGGACCTATAATAAATTCCACATAATAGATCAAAACTTTTCAAAACTCTGCAACACCCAAAACTAATTAGGTTAGCACCGATAATGAACTAACACCAAAATTCATCAATTGTTCAACCTCAAACCAACATACAGACCTCAAAATTTCATGCCACTTAGAATATAGGAGCTATTGACACCTTCCAACATCTCCATAAATCCATAAAGCCAGATACCAATCCATGGAGAAGTGTAGATTCACTAAATTGGGAACCTTTGTCACTGCCATACTAAATTGGGAACCTCTGCCATTGCCATACCCAATATACTGTCATTCATAACTTCAAAACCATAGATCAAAATACTATGAAACTCTACATTTAGTTTCTTCTAACATCCAACAAAATTGCACCAAAACTGTACAGCAACATTCTGCACAGTGGACCAATGCAAACCAAAATATCAAATGTCTTGTACACAAAAATGTTGTTTTGAAAAATCCAATTTTCCCTTTTATCTATCTCACCAAATCAAACCTGCTTGCAAATATCCACTACATAACTATCTTCAAACATATTCAAGCTATACAAAATGATATGCACATTAATCTTTATATCTAAACACAATTGACATCAATGACAAGACCGTACTTCATACTACACAACTTTATACTCATACACCATGCTAATGTTGCCAACAAACATATCAATGAAAAAATCCTTAGTCTTTCAACATCCTCATGTCTAGGCATGGGGTTTTCTTGAAACTACCCAAGATGCAATCAATTACCATTTTCTAGCACCTCCAATTCAATTTGTATTTAAATTCAAATGTAAATTATTTCACTCCAATTTCAAGGAGTTAAGAGGAAAATGAAATTCAAATAAGATCATGTATGCATACACAACCAAAGCCAAAAAACAAAGGAATATATATATATATATATATATATATATATATATATATCTTTTTTGTGTGTAGGATTACCTGTGCATCTAGATGCTCCTGCATCAAATGCATATAGTCATAACCTTGTTGATAAAGATTAAAAAGTGCAAACATACAATGACAATATAACAAAATGTGGCATTGATAAATTTCTACACATTTAATCATTTCTTAGATGTATATAGAAGTATTAAAATTTCAACCCATACATCTATATCATTCAATATCTAGGAATAAACACATGTTAATAATCTAAATTCTAAGATTTATCTATGTTTAAAATTTTATTTTATAAAATCCTAGCATATCATGGTGGAAGCATTGAAATTATTGCTACAATATACAATTTCTAACAAGTAATAATTGCAATGATTTTAATAGAGATACTATTATTTTCCTTTAACAATAATTTATTTTTCAAATATACATATAATTATATAAAAAGTTAAATAAAAAATTTAACTTCTAATGTTTTCTTAGATATCTTGTAAATTTATACAATATTATGATAACCAAAATAAACTTTAAAATCAATTTCTCTTTACAAATAAAAATTACACTCTACTTAAATATCACACTCTTCCAAAGTCAAATAATTAATATCAATTGTATATCTTATCTCTACCAAATAATATCTTATCTGTATTAACTAAAATTTATTAATCCTCAAGATATACAAAACTCCATCAAAGATTGAAATGTAATAATGTGAATGTGTTAGCAAAAACTCTTTTTTTTTTTTATCTTAATTTTTAGAATCATCTAATATCAAAATATTAATATTGAATAAATAAATAACTCCAAATTGATATTTCTTTGAATTTTTTTAAATAAATATATTTAAGATATTATACTAATCTTTAATGTTGAAAAAATATACAAGAACAACCTCAATCACAATAAATGCATATTTAAGATAAATTTATTTATCTTTATTAAATTTTACCATTGAAAAAATATACTAATAACTTCAAAAAAAAATAAAATAAATAAAATAAAAACTTAATAATTTATTTTGTTCAATATAAAAAAAATAAAAATTCTAAATTAATATCTGTCACATCTTTTAAGATAGATATCTTTATCTTTAAGATTGAAAAAAGTGTTCTAGTACAGCCCCAATCACAATATTAAAAACCCCGCCCCACCAGCAGGCGCTTTCCTTCCATGTAAATAAACTTTTTCCAACAACCATATTCTGGAAGCGTGGATAAAGTACCGATAAAGATGAAAATTTCAACGTTTCGCTTACGTCGGCTCGACCGGTCAAATCAAGCACAAGCACTGGGCCGCCATTTACAATTCAGTTCTCACAGTCCTTCCGCTGTTTAAAATAAAAAATTGTGGCGATTGAATTGAACAAAATATTTGTTTGGAAATGAACATATAAATGCCTTTGACTGATATCATCATCGGCATGAACAAAACCAGAGGTTAACAGCTCTAATTAGGGTTCAATATCATACAATGGCTTCCAATCAATCTACAGATTAACCTCACTTTTGCAAGGCACCAGGAAGTTGTTCTATGGATGATGGAGAAGGGGAACTGGGCGTATAGTACATAGTGGCCTCCATGACCTCCCTGCGCCTGTTCGCCTTTTCCTCCAGCAATTTCTCAGTCTGCACTGCGCTCTCATACAGTGAAACGCCCATGAAAGTTGCCATTATTCCAACTACTCCCGCCCCTGCAAACACCCCTGCTCTCACCACCATACATTTCTCTCTTGGGATATCCCACCTTTCAGTATGCTTTGCTTCCACCACAATCCCAACAACCAAAAGGGCTGTGGCAACCGCAAAACATATCCTGAAACCATATTTCATAATTAACCACATTATTCTGGCGATGGATCATGGAGTTTGATTTCAAATATCGATGTTAAAAAAACACACAATTTCAAATCAGAAATATCAGTATAATTACATGCTATTAACCAACAAGATTATAAAAAGAAAACATACAAATTACAGAAGCAATTGGTTTAGGGGGGAATCAGACTGTGGGAATAATTACCAAGAAAATACAAAGGAACCAGCAGCCTGCCATCTGAGAGGCTTGTAATAGTCCGACTCAGAATCAATCCACGTTTCCAAAGGGCGAAACCGATCATTTGCAGCAGGACTACAGAGGGCCATACCTATATAAGCGTGCCCTATGCCCATTGCCATTCCCATTGCTAACAGTGAACCCAACGCCAACATGATCGGAGACAACCCATTTTTCCGGTAGAAGCACTTCATTTCCATATCCGCTGATTCCCTACCGAATTTCTCCAGCATTATCCATGTCACCTGCAATTTTTACACATACCCATTTGTTTATATACACCAATTTGGTTTCATACATAAAATTCTGAGCAGGAGAGGAACAGAGTGAGTCGACTTACCTCTGTTCTGGTGATCTCTGCCCCAATGGCAAGTACAAATGCAAGCAAACCCAAAACTGTGCAGAGAAACATGACGAATTTCGCGAATTTGCTCCTCAGAGATGTGCAGCTACGATCAATGGCGAGATCCGCGTGTGTGACAGCCATGGTGACGAGTACGAGGAGAATAGTTCAAAGCTGAGGGTTGTATGATCTCTATTCATAGTTTTCTGGGCAATAGACGTGCAGCTCACGATTTTGCAATGGTAAAGACTCCAGTGTGAACAATTTGCCCACAAAATCGGCAGACACGTGAGACGCCAGGAATCCATCGGCCCGGTCTTTTACTGACGCGTTTCTTTCGGTTGAGATTAAAAACCAGTCAAACAGCTATTTCCTTATAAATGATATTTATATTTGCCTATTTTCCCTTGGGATGTACACGTGTCCATAGTTTGGTTCGCTGATTTGTAAAGATCTTCATATTAAATAAACTTATTTTCAATGTAATTTTTAATTATTGTTTTATGTCAACATGTTTTATCTTATACACTAGGGGAGAGGATTCAGGGTTATTTTATATTTTAACATGTTTTTGGGTAGGTGAGTTAAAAGTCATTAGGATTTTGTTAATGATTTAGTTATATGTCTTTGTTGAATTGTTTAAAAACATTATTAAATGTGATTGAAACATATGTATCAAAATATATATTGTTAGTTACTTTGTGTAATCATGTGATTGGTTGTTTCTTTGATGTGACATATGAAAATAGATATTTGTGACTAATTAAAAATAAAAATATAAGAATTTTTGGTGTTTAATTTTATAATAATGGATAAAATAAAAATATAAGATGTTTACGAGACAACACCATCATAAATATTGATGCTTGTGTGGTTATTGGGACCTCTCCATATTTTGGTTAGTTGATTTGTAAAGACCTTCATTTTAAATAAAATTATTTTCAAAGATAATTTCAATATATATTGTATGTCAACATGTTTTATCTATACAAGGGGAGAGGATTCATAGCCGTTTATCTCAACATGTTTTTGGTAGGTGAGTTGAAAGTTTGAAGTTATTGCTTAAAACTTTGTTAATGTTATAGTTATATTAGCTTGCTCTTTGTTGAATTTTGTCAAAACCATCTTTAGTGGGACTAAAACATATACATCAAAATATTTATTACCAATCACCTTATGTGTCACCATATGATTGCTTATTTCTTTTATGTGACTCGAGAAAATGGATACTTTTTCACCAATTCAAAATACAAATATAAGAACTCATAGTGTTTAATTGTATAAATCGTGGATTAAAGAAAACCAAAGATGTTTACTAGACAACACCATATTGAATATTGGTGTTTATGTGGCTATGAGAAACTCTGTCTTGATTTATCAATTTCAAACCTATTTTTCTAATATAATTAACACTATTGATAAAATACAAATGAATATTATATATGTGGAATAAGTAATTTACTAGATAATTTTTTTAAATAATCAAACATTTAATTCATTTGACGTATAATAATATTAAACATAATTATTGTAATGGTGAAAAATACATAGCTTGCACTTTCCCTATTAGTTTGGACTTACATTAGTCTAGTTGTATCTTATGCAATGATAAGTGTACAAGTGGTACGATGTTTTGCTAAAAGTAAACATATGACTTAGACCTTGCTTGATCCCATTTGTACATATTCAAAGGGACCAATCTCAATCATGAATTTACCCATTTCTTTGTTCGAGTTCAAATTTATGATTTACATGATTGACCAAATTTAGTCATGCAATTTATAGAATGAGCTCAAAATTTTAAAAATTCAAATTCAAATTTTGTGGTTGACCTAACCCTTCCAACAAGCTATTGTGTTACAACTTGAAGTATGAAATATTTCACTTAATACCTTCGTATTTGTATTCTAGTCCATTCCCTAATGCAGATTACCCAACTAGAACTTGGCATATGAAGACCTTGAGTTCAAAGCATCCATATGAGCAAGTGCATAAAAAAGGGGAAAAAGGGGGGTCAAAAGTAGTCACTTTCTTTTTGAAGTCAAATAAACCTAAACTAGGATGAGTAATTAAATATGCATGCATTCAAAAGTTAAAGATACAACAATAACAAAAATTGTAATACTCTAAATCTAGTTTCTCAACTACTATTTTTTTTTAAATGATTAAGATTAAGAGGGTCAAATGTTGTGCACACAAAAAAAATGTGTTCCCAATTTTATTAATAAAATATAACATAGTGTTTGGCGTTTTCCCCCATTTTTTTTTTCATTTAGTATTTTTAAATACGTAGTAGAAATATATTTAAAAGTGAGTACTAGAAGCTATGCATTTTTAATATTTTTAAATTTTTTAAAGTGGATGCATCTTGAAAATATATTAGTGAGCCTATGTGTCACATAACTTGTAGAAGAAATAATTAAAAAATAAATAAATTTAAGGGCGAGTGCAAGATCATGATGAGTTGAATGGTGGTGATAGGAAAAAAATGCACTTTTAGTTAATTAATATTGTGAAATACATTTTTGACTTTTTACTTGGGTTGGGTAAAAAGTGCATGCATATAACAAATATCCAGTTTTTCCATTTTCTTATATATAATTATATCACATATATATTATTTTTTGATACATAAGGTAATTTTTTATTAATATAAAAAATGATTTACAAAATTAGGGCCTTCTTGGCACCATGAATGATTACATTGTCATTGCAATTTCAGTCAAAAGGATATGAGACCATGTAGTGTCCTAAAATTATAATTTTTCCCATCTACATCAAGAACACAACACACTCAACCTAAGAGTAGCCATACTCATGTTCGCCATGGCATATGAACAAGTAGTCAAAATTAACCAAATGCGAAGATTTGAGGTTTGCAACTCCGGTGAAAATAGGAGAACCGATATAAAAACCATACCTTTGAAAATCACCACAAGACAAAGATGATGCTCCTTACCATCATGTAAAATTTACCTCTTCTCCAACACTCCAAACCTCACACCTCATCCAGTGCTTGAATGTAGTCATGGGATTTTGCAATCCATGTCCAATTATTCATTGGCTCTAGCATTATTTTTTTAATGAAGTAGAAGTCATGCTCCACTCATCCTCTATGACATGCCAAAGTCACATTGTTTAAGTCAAGAATGAAGGGGATTTTTCTTATGTAGGCACTAGAAGTGAACAACCTGTGAATTTAGCTAGGCCATGATATGCCTTCCGTGTAACAAGCTATCACCAAAACATTGTCCACATCCCCTAGAAAGTCTTGACTTATAAGGAGCCTTGTCATAGTGAAAATATCTACCTTCAATGCATTTAGGTTGAGGAGATATGCGATAAACCTCAATGAGATATCTAAGTTTACCCTATATCTCTCTTCTGATCACTTGAATTCTTTTCCCAATATGATCTTTATCATCTCCATTTCTAGTCTGATGTGCACTTTGAAAATTGATCGAAGCCTCAATTTTGATATGGCTCCTAGAAAAGCCACTTGGCACTTTGGACAGGTGAGCTGAATCAGAGTGTCCATGCTTGAAGCTTCTTCTCTTCTTTCCAATTCAAGTTGACAATTGTGATTATGATATATAACAAATTAAGGCCCCTTAAATGTTAGATAATACATCCTATGCCACAATTCCACTTTCTACCAATATTATTAAAGTCGAGTTTAAATTTTAGTAATATTTAGGAAAGGTTTTGTCATCAATCCTTGGATTAATACTTCCCTTGAGATTTAATTTGATTTAAACTTTCTTTTCTTACCATCAACCCCAAATTTGGCCAATTCATCGTCCTCATGATTGGCCTCTCTATAGGTGTGCATTATGATGAAATTGTTAAAAAAAATTAGCATATTGCTTACGATATCCAATAGTGCTTGAAGTCTATATTTTATTACCTTATTTGAACTTTTCACATTAATAGATAGCATTATATCTCCTTCAAGCTCTATGCTTGAAATTTTCAATCCATGACAAAACCTAGTCTTTGAATTAAGGCTCTGAATCTTGCTTCATTGTTATTGCCACTAGGGAGTGGCACTAATAATCTTCCAATCCTCACCCCTTCCCAATCTCTTTTTATACATCCCACTCTAGATGGGCCAGGGTTTCATGTAGATGCACAATGAAATTTCAATTTAAACCAACCCGGTGGGGGGTGGGGACCATACTACCTCTGAAACTGAGAACACCATCATTTTCCACAACTAGACATATTGGCATAGACATACAACTTACTAACCATCCTTTCAAAACACCTGAGCACCCGAAACCTTGAGGGAAGGAAGTTACAAAAAATATAAGCCTGTTCCCAAATCCACAAGACAAGAAACCTCACTATGAAGAAATGCAAAGAAACACCATTTCTCCAAAACAACCTTCTACATAGACAAATAAAATATCAAACACATCTTTCATTGCAGAATAATCCAAAACCTAAAACTTTGGATATAGAACCTCTAAAAACCTCTAATCATCATGTCTAAAGCATGATACAAGCATATCTTCAACCATGAAGAAATGTGAAACACAACATTGAACACACCTTTGTCACACTTCACACTCTTTTATTCCAATTTTCTAAAAAGCACTTGGAAACCAAGTGAACTTACTACAACTATAACTCTTATCCATCAAGACATCAATAACAACACTGATACCAACACTATAAAACTTTCTCATCAAACCAAAACACATACATACTAGCACAAGCACTTGAAAACACCAACCATCTCCATACTATTTACATCAATGACCAATACCAACAACTACTAACATCAATGGCAACACCAACAACATACTTGCAACAATCTCCCCCTTTGTCATTGATGGAAACACTAGCTCTTTGAAAAATGATCAATGAAAAATTAAACCAACATCCACTCTATAACAAGCATCACTTCCCTTGACTGAGGAAACTCTTGATACTCTCATTCTCTTGCTCCTAAATACTCTCCCCCTATGGTCTTCAGACTGTATTTTCTTCTGCATTGTGACTTTTCAACCAACTCAACCAACTCTCTCCCAAATCACTCTAGATCTCTCCTACAACACTCCTCTAAACTATGGTTTTCCAAACAACTCTCTCCCCCTTTGACATCAATGGAAAAGGGACTTAAACATATAAAACTCTCTTTCTTGCATTGAATTTTTTTTCATCTCCTTTGAAAATATTTAAAGGGAAACACCTACACCTTTTACACATCATTTGCATAGAATTTTTTCCTTTTTTCCATTTTGACATCTACATACACTACTTTGACACCACTTGCAACACTAGCAAGCAACTACACTCTCTCTCACTACACTCACTTTTCTGCACTCTCCCCCTTAGGGGAACAAAATATGCTCCATCTAACTGCACCAACTAACAACACTACTATCTACTCCCCTAGAGAGGTAGCCTTCAACATTAGGTTAAGAACAAGAATGTATCTTGAATTCTCACCTGGAAAAATGCACCAACTTATGCATTTATTTAAAAGGAGGGGCAAGAACCCCTAATATTTTCCATAGATACTCAAAAGTATCTTTTGGAAGAGCCTTTGTGAAAATATCTACAACATGATCCTTTGTAGGAACATATTCTAGCTTTACCTCATTCTATGTAGTCTTCTCTCTTAGAAAGTGATATTGGATTGAGACATGTTTTGTTCTTGAATGCATTACTGGGTTCTTTGAAATATTGATAGCACTTGTATTATCACATAAAATATAAATAGGTTCATCATGTGATACTCTGATATCCTTCAATATTTTCTTCACCTACAATGCATGTGTGAAGCATGATGTTGTTGCAATATACTTTTCCTCTACAATAAATAATGACACTAAATCCTACTTCTTACTCAACCATGACACC